>CABHPQ010170193.1:0-47278 GCA_902168405.1 Peromyscus aztecus
GATACTATTAAATCTTATGCAGATCAGCTGATGGCAAAGTTGCAGGAAATGTATTTGATAATTAAACCATTTTCACCTTAAAATAATGTGCTTAAAAGTATGAGAATGCATCTTGTTGAACGTTTTGAAATATGAAAAACGTATCTGGATATTAAGTTTGCCAGTGTCTGTCTTTTGGGGATATGGAGGGTAAGTGATTATTTGATATTACAAAGGAATTATAAATTGTCCTGAAATGTAATAAGTGGGAATTATTTTCCGTGTGTTCTAAGTATGTTCCAAACAGTGGAAAGCAAAGAAGCTATCTCACTTCTCTTCAGACACTTGAGAAGGGACAGGGTAACTGGTCCCTAGTGGTATAAAATGGTTGCTACACTATTCAGAACAAATATCAACAGGCTGACAGTGGACATGTTAGGAAATATTGCTTCAAAAATAACAGATTTTAGGCTGCTCTGCTCAGCCCATCACAGCTAGAATATTCAAGGACTATGATTTGTGTAGATAGATAAATTTCAATGCAAAGACAATCAAGTTATTCATAAAAAACATAACTAAGTAATTGTTCTAATCTCAAGTCAACATCATCATTTACACTAAATCAAATAAATCATGCTCAGTTACTCAGAAATGTTCCAGATGTCATCTTCCAGATGCCCATGAATTGCTAAAGAAAAGCATAGCCAAAGTTTTGGAATAATTTGTGCAGAAGTACAATGAAAAATTAAACTTTCCATCAACAAAGTGCTTGAGTTCTATTTTCTACCCTGGATCTCCCCCTCCCCCCTTGGAACTTTAAGGCATATAAATAAGAATACAACAAAGAAACATTACTTAAATTAGTGGAATGCTCCTGCTTGTTTAAAAATGCCATATGTTCAAAGCATAGTCTCTTGCTGTTCATTTATTTATGTGAAAAATTCCTGGAAAAAAAAGCTAGTGAAATGTATAGTTAGTTGGTTCCACCAGATAGATCTCCACGCAGTTCTTTATTCTCTGCTAAATTAGGAAGGAAAAGGATTTAAACTCAAATGAACATCCTACGGAGACTAATTGCTTACCTGCACATTTGAGAACTGTATCTGACTGAGTGAAATGCATGAATTGCTGAGACAATCAGAGGCAGGCTTAGTATATTAGATCCTAAAGACCTGTTTCTAAACTCTTAAGTTACTGTCGTCTCACATCTATAAGTGACACCTATTAGGAAGATGGACAAGCTTTCAGTGGGCCACGTTTGCCTTGTATGTTAGCTGCAAAGTCTTTATCCTTAAAACAATACTCTACTACATTCACCAAACTCTTGCCACTGTTTGATGAGCCTAGCAAGAGCTTTCTCTATGGGTAACTGTACAGCAGCCATGCGCAGGGCTGTTCACATTCATCTCAGTCACTGAAGAGTCTATAGCCTTAGGGAGACTTCCCCAAACTAAGGGGAGGTGGGTATGATGTGAATTGCTCAAAGATTAGACAACAGACGCTCGGGGATGGGGGTGGGGGGGACCACAGACGAAGCTAGGATGCTTGGTAATTTTAACCTATTTCCCCTTTACCGATTTGAGAGACTTAACTGTGCAGCTGCGGGATACACAGACCCAATTCGTTACCAAGTACACACCAAACCAAACCTCGACCCAACTGCAGTTGACTCTGTTTCCTGAGTTGTCTAACTAGGGAAGAAAGTGTGTAAAAAAGAAAGCGACAGTGCAGTCCTCCTGAGAACAAAGGCTGCAAACTCAAACATCTGAACTGGGCTGGTCTCAGAAGCCATCCTTGTGAGCACCCTGGCGGGACTGGAACCAGACCAGCAGGAGGTGGCAATTCGTGCTGCAGCTTTTTAGCCTCCAGGCTCTGTCTGCCTAGCTGGACCACACCCCTTCCGCAGGTGCCCAACCCTGCCTGCCTGTGATCCACTCACAATCTTCCAAAGAAAGTGGAAAAACCGTGCTGAAGAGACCATGCTGCTCCGGATTTAGCTAGCGTTTGCTCCGCATCTAGAGAGGACGCTTCCCCCAAAAAAAACCTAAAACTTTCTGCTTTGAGGAGAGAAAGGGAAAAGAAAAGGATAACACGTTTTTCACCATCTCTCTGGAAGCCCTACTCAGTCCAGTTTTCCAACTCGCTGGGGAGTCCCCACCCTAATGCAAACTGCCTGTTACTGCCCCAGAGTCCCAAGTCCCTTGTCTCCCGCTGGGCAGATAGTACCCTGCCCTGACTCACCGCTGACCACCCGTCGGGCAAAGGCTCCTTGGCCACAGAGCAGCAGCGTAGCTACCAGCAGCAGCGAGACCATGCGGATCATGGTGGCGAGACTTCTGCAGCAGGTGTCCGGCGGAGCAAAGGCGGTGTCCTCCCGCAGCACAGTCACCCGCGGCTCTAGCCAGCAACCTTCTTGCTTTTCTGCTGGGTGCTACTCCCTCCTTCCCAGAACAGGAGCTAGGATCCCTGTAAGCATCGCCTTCAGCAGGGGACCTGCTGCCAGGGTGCCCCGTGCGGCACTGGGTTGGAGCGCAGGAGACCGTGGGCGTGCGTCTGGGGGCAGGGGACAGGGTTAGGGGTTCCCGTGTCTGTATCTATTGCAAAGGTGAACCAGGATTCCCTAGCGCAGATCTAAGCATCCTTCTTCGCTTCCCTCTCTGGTCTCTGTGTCCTAAGGGGCTGAGACCGTGTACCCTGGTCCTGGCTCCAACAGCAACAGCCGCAGCAAGAGCAGCTCTGCGCTGGCTGCACCGTCTTATATACACCCAGAGCCTGGGGTTCCAATCTCTAGCTAGCAATCATTTTAACTACTTCATCTCCCCTGCCAAGCAAAGCAGCTGGCCCCTCCCCTAAAAACTGGAGCCACTTTGAAAAGAGTGCAGTCAGCAGTCCCTCCTCCTCCACTCCCCTGATCCCCACCCCCTTCCCATTTGCCAACAGACTTCAATACTCATTTGTGTAAAATGTGACAGCTTTGCTATTAAACTCTGGCAAAAGTTGGCTCCATTTGGTTTTCTCAAAGATAAATGTCCACGGGGATGCCAAGTCGCAGGGCCTTTCTCTTTTTCTGCTAAATTGCTTGATCATATGTATGGCAAGATGCAGGGCACTAGCCACTATTTAAGATGGATTGGCAGAGTGGGAGCCAAATCTCGCTCAGTGAATTATATAATGTGGCAGCTTTTTCCCCACCTAGCTTCTGCAAATAGATTATTTCCAAACAGGTTGCTTAACTAAATTGCCACAGAAGCAAATTGAAAAGAATCTTGGAAACAAGTTTTCTCTCAACTGATTTCAATCTCAGTGTTAAAAAAAAAAATCAAGACAAAATAAATATTCTGAATTGTTGGGAACTTCATAGATATAAAATGAGTGTATTTCTTTGAACTCACCCGTCAGTGCTACATGGTTTCCATTAGATAGATGTCAATCTCACTTTAAGGAATACACACCTTTGCAAATCTGACCCACTCTACTCTGACAGGCCAGTGTGTGGTTTATCCCTTTTGTGTGTCCAGGGAAGTTCATGAGAGTTCTCATAATGAGCATGTGTGTGTGTGTGTGTGTGTGTGTGTGTGTGTGTGTGTGTGTGTATTCTATGAAAGAAACACTGAAAATGTTCTCTTAATCAGGTTCGGTAGAACTGGCATTTTTTTCATTATGTTGCATTTTTATCATAATTTATTATTTATTTTTATAGTTTTGGTTTTTTCATGTACACGTACATGTATGTATGGATATACATGTAAAGGCTCAAAGTTGCTATCAGGAATCTCCCTTAACTTTCTTCCACCTTATCCATTAATGCAGGGTCTCACTCTGAAACCCAGATCTTGTCCATATGAGTTGTCTCCTTAGCCTGCATGCCTAGGGATCCCCATCTCCACCTTCAAAGGCTGGGTTACAGGAGATATATAACACCCACCTGGCACTTACGTGGGTTTGGGGATCTTAACTCTTGTCCTTTTGCTTAAGTGGCAAGTGCTTTAACTGTCGAGCCATTTCCTCATTATGTTGCTTAAACGCACCGAGATTTGTTAAGTAGGATCATTTTCTGTTTTAATGGGCAGCACACTTTCCTCCAAGGTCTTACGGCCTTTGGTTTTCATAGGAAGTAAGGACACTCTATCTGCTGGATCATTTTCTTGGGAAAGGGCAGTATGCACTGCTACAATAAGGACCAGTCTCACAGAAGCAGGCATTTTAGCAATTGAAAGATCCTTAACTATAGATCTGCTTTACTGATGAAAGTAGAATTCTAAGATAATTGTGATGTATCCGCATGATATATATTACATATATTGTAATATATATCATTTTGTTGTTCTGTTATTGACTGTGAATACACTATCTTATTGTAGAGCAATGGGCAGTTGATAAATGTTGATTTGGAAAAAAAGACTCACATACATTTTTTAAATTAAAATTAAAAAAAATCTTTAAGGGCAAGTATAGAGAAGGAAGGTTATGGTTAGTGTCTAGCCCTCGATACACGGCCAAGGAATCTCAGGTCTGAAACTCAGAATTCTCCTGCCTCAGTCTTCTCAGTGCTGGGATTGTAGGTGTGCGTCATGTTCGTCGTCTTCTAATTCTCCTTATGCAGCATGAATCTTAAAGAGTCTTATTAACAAAATCAAACCCGAGGCCAGTTATTGGGGTGAAGCCGGAAGATCAGAGACACAGAACAAGCCACAGCTATCTCACCTCGCCAGATCCTCAGCTGGTCTTGTTTCCTCAGACTGGAAGCCTCTGTGTCCTCATATCCGAATGGGTCTCAGCTGAACTGCTGCTAGAAGCCTGAAAACTTAGCCAGCCCAAATGCTTCTCCAGGCCAAATGCCTCTCCAGGGCAAATGCCTCTCCAGGGCAAATGCTTCTCCAGGGCAAATGCCTCTCCAGGGCAAATGCCTCTAGTTTCTGGTCCTCACGCCTTATATACCTTTCTCCTTTCTACCACCACTCCCTGGGATTAAAGGCTGGCTTTCTGGGATAAAAGGCGTCGTCACCACGCCTGGCCATTTCCAATGTGGCCTTGAACTCACAGAGATCCAGAGGGATTTCTGTCTCTGGAATGCTAGGATTAAAGGTGTGTGCTACCACTGCCTATCCTCTATGTTTAATATTGTGGCTGTCCTGTTCTCTGACCCCAGATAAGTTTATTAGCATACACAATATTTTGGGGAACACAATACCACCACATCCTTACATACAAATAGCTCTGTATAGTTAGGGCATTTTTTTTTATTTTTTTATTTTTCTTTATTAAGAAATTTTCTACTCACTCCTCATGCTATGTAGGTGCATCAGGGGTGTGCCTGGTATCCGTGCAGGTCTGAAGAGGGTGTCAGATTCCCCTGGGAATGGAGTGACAGACAGTTGAAAGTCACCATGTAGGAGCTGGGAATCGAACCCTGTTTCTCTGTAAGAACAAGTGCTCTTAATCAGAGCCAATTCTCCAGCTCCTTGTTATTCTTTTCACTGAAAACTTCTTTCTCTACACGTCCAGTACAGGCTCACTGGATACTAACTGGTTCATCATGGGGACTGTGGTTCAAGGTCTCTCTGTGATTAAAAGGTAAATAAAACCAAAGTAAGACTCAAAAAAAAATGTTGATTTGGCAGAGGGTCTATTATTTTTATCACTAGTTCATATCCTCAAGGAGGAGATGCTATTGGAATTTTGAATGGAAGATGGGAAATGCAAAAAAAAAAAAAACCCTCAAGGTTATAGAACTGTAGTGTGGCCCTGGAAATCATGTCAGTGGGAATCACTGGCTGTAGCTTTAGTCAAAGAGATGCCTGACGTGGGCATACAATTCATTATGGAGAGAGGACCGGACTCTAGTCACTACCTACCCTTATGGTTCTATGGATTGTAGCTTGGTTATCATTGACTGCACAGCTAATATTCACATATAATGGAACACATACTATAATCATCTTCGATGAATGAATAAAAACCTAGCCACTAAAGCTAACAACTGAACTGCCACTTATAACTGCTGGGAGATCAGCTTCTCTAATAGAATGACACTGGGAATATCAACCACTCCAGCACAGGCCTCATGTTCAGTAGTAGTTGACCAACATATAATGGAATTCACAGTTTTTATTGTGTGTTTTCATTTGATTACAGTTTGGTGTTTACTTTTATCATTGTGGGCGTGTTTTATTTCATTTTCTTAATTTAGGGGAGCTTTGCTGTGGTATTGGGTTTTTGTTTTTTGAGAAACAACTTAAAATTGAGTGGGTAGGAGGGTCTTGAAGGACTTGGGGGAGGAGAAGAATATGACTAAAATATATTTCAATTTAAACATTGTTTTAAATAATAAAAATAAAATAACAACAAAAAATATGCCATAGACAAGTATGGTAGCTCATTCTAATAATCCCAAAACCCTGAGAGGCTAAGGCAGGAGGAAGTGGTCAAAAGAGTGAGAACCTGTTTCAGGAAAAAATAAAATCTTACAACAGAAATGTTGCATAGCTATTGGAGTTAGTAGAAAGCAAAAATAATTTTTAAACAATTTTGTTAACAAATGATGATCACTTACTTCCTCTATAGATATACATAAGGGACAGTAAAAGATAAATGGAATTTTTATGGCAAATATAGTTTAGCTCCTTTACCCAAACGAAATTAGATATCTAAGTATTACGTTTGTATCAATAATCAGATTAAGGGCTTCTTTGATAGCAGGCAAGAGGAAGAGTATATGAGGAACTATTTGTATACATGAAGAGCTGGGTTCCAGTGAGCTAAAAGCAAGGTGTGAATAACAGTCAAGAGAGATTAGATGATAAGACCTAGAAAAACAAATCAAATGGTGTGAAAGTAGAAGGGGGACTACAGGGAAGAGAGATCATCTGGAAATGGGTAGGAGACAAGAGAAAAGAAGAGAATATGATCACACCTTCCACATGAGTGAAAATCTCAGTGAAATCAAGTTATTTTGTGTGCAATTGATATATGCTAAGACTGTCCCTAAATCTCTTTCCAAGCAATATAGTTTCAAATGAGAACTGAAAACTGAGAAGAGTGAAACCTGTAACACTGACCCAACAGCTAAAATGTATCTTTCTCTTGAAACTCTAAAGTAGAAAATGGTAATCTCAAAAAGGGTAGCCCCAAAGTTATCTCACACTGTTTCGTGGCTTAGGAGATTCATACACTATTTTAAGTAAAATGTAATAAAATGAATGACTTAGATAATATTGGGTTTGGTGACATCATGATTATATCAATATAAAGCTATAGTCGCTCTCTTTTGGAGATGACCATTCATATTTCTTATCTGGGGCATATATGAAGGAACCCTGCTGCTGTGACTGAGGCTGAAGTGACTGTGTACACTTGTCCTACACAAAAGCCACTGACTCTGAGCAAATGTCCAGATTTCAGGCTATCTGCAGATGAGGTAATGGGCACCTGAATCAGATGCTCATGGTGAGTGCACAACCGGAAGTGAATGGGGAGAGAAGTAATTCATGCTCTTGGAATACAGATGGCTAGTAAGTAACTCGCTTGAACACAGGATGAATGAACGGGTGACCAAATTCCCCCAAGATGCACTTGCTCATCTCAAAGGGTCTCTGAGCTGTTGAGTACATGAATTACCTCATTCAGGAGCCATTGACACTCTTGAAATTCCAGAAGTGTTTGTTTTTAGGGGGCAATCTAGCAGAGCTCCAGTGTTCATAGTGATGCTAGAAATGTAATGAAGAATTACCCAAGCAGGAAGATGCTTTTCTATCACTTCAAGTTTAGTAATCATTAAATATCTTCTAAACTATGACCATTCAGGTAACGCTTTTTTTTTTTTTAAGTATGGATCTCTACGAATGGAACATTTTGCACTAGAGCTGAAGAATTGGTCAATTTTAATTAAAGTCAACTTTAAGTAAGTATTCTTTTAGTAGCTCCTGGTAGGTCAAGCCTGCTCCAATGGCTAACCCCACACTTAGGCATATATCGAGACAAATTAGAAACAATGGTTTGTTAAAATAAAAGGAGGACAAAGTTGAGTATGGTAGGAAGGTGGGAGCGGATCTGGAAGGAATTAGCAGGAGGGATGGGGTGAATATGATCAAAATACATGCATGAAGTTCTCAAGATTTAATACAGCTGCAAAAATAAAATAAATAAAGATAATTCAACAATGGTATTGTTATGAATCCAGAATGAGTCAATGTTTTTGTTTTAAATCTCTTATTACCAAGTCTAATTTTAATATACTGATTTTGTGTACTAATACAATCAAAATGAAAAATCAAAACAAGAAGGTAAAAGTTACTTCTACCTTAGTTGTCTAGTTTTATTAGGTATATAATTGACAAATTGCTTCATTATGAACATATCCATTACACCACTACTTCTCCCCAACTCCCTACAATGTCCTTTACCCCTTCTCACTCCCAGCTTTATTTCCTCTTTTTTTTATAATTTATTTTATTTTATTTTACAACATAATTCAACTTTACATATCAGTCATAGGTTCCCCCGTTCTCCCTCCTCCTGCCCCATCCCCCCCCACCCCCCCGCCCACCCCCATTTCCATCTCCTCCAAGGCAAAGACTCCCCCGAGGATTGAGATCGACCTGGTGGACTCAGCCCAGGCAGGCCTAGCCCCCTCCTCCCAGGCTGAGCCAAGGGTCTCTACCAAGCCCCAGGTTTCAAACAGCCAACTCATGCACTGAGCACAGGACCCGGCCCAACCGCCTGTATGCCTCCCAGACAGATCAAGCCAATCAACTGTCTCACCCATTCCGAGGGCCTGATCCAGTTGGGGGCCCCTCAGCCATTGGTTCACAGTTCATGTGTTTCCATTTGTCTGGCCACTTGTCCAACAAGGATACAACAAAGAAAGAGAACTATTTCCTCTTTTTAATGTATTGCTTTGTTATTAACAATGTTCTGAACCCAACCAGTTCTTCCCATATATGGGTATGAAGCTATCCACCGGGGCATGAGCAACCTGCCAATTGCCACATTCCCAAAGTCCAAAGGACAGAGACTCCCTTCCCTCAGTAACTATCAACTATCAATCGCTCCTTCCATGGGAGTGGGACATTTGTGTCTCTCCTTATCCACGCTGAAATTTTGACTGGCTTCATATTGTACATGTAACCAACCACATCTGCTGTGAGTTTATGCATGTACAGAGCTTTCAAAAACAGAAAGTATATGGTTGTATATAAAGTATACAACAATCTAGTGCAAAAATACAAGTGAGTGAAAAACTTTTATGTTATTGTTTAAATGCTGCAAATAAATAGGAGCCCCATAGAAACAGTTGAATTTGAATTATTCTGAGGGTGAACTGTATAGTGTTTGAAAGATTTTATAAAAATGTAGCAACACATTACCTACAGAATAAGAGAGAGGGGAGAGAGAGAGAGAGAGAGAGAGAGAGAGAGAGAGAGAGAGAGAGAGAGAGAGAGAGGGAGATTAGGGTTGGAAGGGAAGAAGAGAAAGGTTACTATTTCACTGACAGAAAAGTAAACCTAATTCTTGAGCTGTTATCTTCTCCAAATGTCTTTACCTGTTCTGTTTCTACTTTAAAAGAGAGATGGAGTTGCAGAAGTTTTGTGGTTCCCAACAGCCTGGTGTTCTACCTTTGAAATGCTGCTTGTTTATTTTACAAATTGTTCTAATTTTAAACCTTACTCCCTGCCAGAATGTTGTATGATGTCTGCACTAATTTTCTAAATGTATATAGTCTTTGTTTCTAATAAAATGTAAGGTTAATTTTAAATATTATTAAATTTATAGAGCTAGTCTCTCTATATTTAATTAATACTAACCCAGAGAGCAATTTCTATTATGTGGATTCAACAAAGACAAAAACAAAAACAAAAACAAAAAAAAAAAACCCTGTCAAATGGCTTCATACTCAAAGACTCTGGAAAATAACAGAATAGATTACTTCTGAAATCTCCAGCTTTACCATACTATTTTCACAGAGTTAGGAAAGCCTATAGTTTTTATTCCCCTCTTCATTTTCCTTCACCATTTTCTCCACCTTCTTTCCCCTACTTCGTCTTCATTCCTTTCTTCCTTCCTTTCTCACACTCTCCTTCTAGAAGAAGGACCATACAAACTCATAATGAATACGTATTATCTTATTAGATTTCCAAACGTCTCAGCAAAACAAAGTCCTATGGCTGTTTCTGTGGTCCTCTGAGCAACAAGTCATCACATCACAAAGATCCACATAAACAGAAATCCCAAACAAAGCACACTTAAACTGAGTGCCAGGTAGAGTGAACCATAGCCCAATCAAGAGACTATAAAACTTCAGTGAATATTTGAAAACTCTCTTTATGTAAGAAAAAAAAGGAAAAGTGCAAATGGAAATATAGTAGCTAAAGACCTATAAAACCATAAATTATATATTAGTGATGTTTCCAAATAATCAGTGTATGTTCACACCTATCAAGCAACTAAAAAGTGATAATTCTGATGCTAGTCAGTAGAGCAAAGGAGTTGAATTGTGTGGCTTGATACATGCAGTTAGAGGGAAAATGGTGGAGAAAATAC
The DNA here is from genome assembly GCA_902168405.1 of Peromyscus aztecus. Taxonomy (NCBI): domain Eukaryota; kingdom Metazoa; phylum Chordata; class Mammalia; order Rodentia; family Cricetidae; genus Peromyscus; species Peromyscus aztecus. The sequence continues at coordinate 10,519 of CABHPQ010170193.1, forward strand.
AAAGGTATTTGTACAATGTGTCTATTTGCATATCCTTCTGGATCCGCACCTGTCACTTTGCGACTTTTTCAGAATGGGTTTCAACGTGTAAACAGCTCACATGCCAAATCCATGTGTACATTGCAGCACAGCAAAGTGGAAGTGTTGGAAATAATAAGGAGCACACTGCCAGGGAGGTGCATATTCTGCCATCCACAGAAATGCTTTAAAAATAAAGCTGAATAATAAAAAGAAAAAGAGGAGAAGAATAAAATTAAGTGCATTCCTATTGCCAAAGTCTTTGTACCAGGAAAGAAGTTGCATAATGAATTGATGCTACAGTATTTACTTCCAAAAAGTAGATATAACATAAAGTAGTCTTGATTTATAAGCGCTTTAAAGACCATCAGCGAAATAAGAAATCATCTCGGGTATTTTAGCCAAGTACTTTTCTAATGAGAAGAAATCATTTAACCTGATACTAAAATATCAGAAATAACTCTTAAGATTTTAAATATTTATGAAGTTAAATAGTACAACAAAATACATACCAAGTTCTTACCAAACAATATAAGTATTGTGGCCTCGGGCTCATCTCCATGGGGACTCATTAATATGAGACTGTAAAAGACTTCTCTGGAGCTGAAGGGATCACTCAGTGGGTAAAAGCACTTTTTATGCAAACATAAGGCCTTAGCTCAAATCCCCAGCACCCAATACAGAAAGCTGGGCATGGGTGCATGTACCTGTTACCCTAGCACTGGGGGGCAGAGGAGGGTGGGGACAGAGACAGACAGACCCTCACAGATCTCTGACTGGACAGCAAACCAGTGTAGCTGAAGATTTATGATCATTTTGGTTCACTGTGTGACCCTGTCTCAAAGACAACAATGTGGTAAAATAAGAGACCCAATGTCTCCTCTGACCTCTTCAGGCATTCACGTTGGTATACACACACACACACACACACACACACACACACACACACACACACATACACACGCACACAGGGAGAGGGAGAGAGAGAGAGAGAGAGAGACTTGAGTTTATCGTAGATAAAGTAGACCTCACTATCTTACCATCTTAATTAGTTACACTACCATCCATAGTAATCCCAACCTAGACTCTCACATGGCCACATGACTCTATACAGCCGTTCTAATAGGTAAGGACCACTGTCTTTTAGATAGCACGTTGGTTTCTTTCCCCAAGTTCAGTCTTCAGTATATGCAGAAGCTTAGGGCGGTCCTAAATGTAAGTGTATCTGCCTCTACCAAAACCTGCAGCAAGTCCTCCCCTGAGCACAGAATCTAAATCCACCTCCACTTGCTCATCATGACTTCAGTGTCTTCCAATAGCATCTGCTATTTATTTAACAAATATTTGCCAAGTACCCAATGCAGTTACTCTGCTATAATACTTGTCTCTTTCTGTATATTGTTAATTCCAAGCTTGTTTGTTTTTTTTTTTACTGTTAGTTGGTGTGTTTATTCCCAATCTATTGCCTACTTGGCAAGGAAATTGATTATTTGGCAAATGCACAATAAATACATTTTCATAAAGACTAGGTGGGTAAAATATTTGTTTTGTGAATAAACATTAAATATTAAGTTACTACTTACTCTTAAAAGAATATGTAATGTTATAAATATTAAATGGTGATGTTGTTTGAATGTGAAATACCCCCACAGTGTCATAAGTTTGAACATTTGATCTAAAACTGGTGGTGGTTGTGTATCCTTTGAGATTGGGATCATGATGGAGGAAGTGGGTCAGCCGGAACTGGCTTGAGATTTTATATCTTATCTAGGCCCAACTTCCTGTTCACTAATAGTTTCCTAACCACAGATGCAAAGTGACCACCCTGCCTCCTATTCCTGATGCCTTGTCATCTATGAGTACTCCAGTTGCGATTTCTATTGTGACATTGACATGAAAGCTAAAAGGCATAAGTAATGTCTACATCACGTAGCAATACGCAACTACCTTTGGAAGAAACCTTGGGTTTCACATGTAGGATTTTGAGCGTTCATAAAATACATTTGGAAGAACACAGATGTGACCAAAATATTTTCCTGAACAAAAGGTGCAAATGCTCAGTTATCAAAATGGAAATAAAGAAATTTCTGAGGAACAAAAAGAACAAGGAGGTGATTCACTTATTTAATAACTCATACGGAATACAACTGTAACTGAACATTCTAAATCTAACAAATGGTAGGGAAAAAACTATATGAAATTTTCAAATTCCTCCTTAATATATGAACATTAAAAGAGGAATAGATCTTAGCTAAAGAAAAGTAATTTGCTTTCCTTGACTCACCTCTAATACTCCAGTTTCCAATTTCTATTTTGGGTTGCCATGACAACAAAATGCCATTGACCATAATTTCTGATAGAAAAGGTATTTGGAACATCTGATTTGTTTAAGTGAAACACACTCATTTGGTCACAAGCATCTGCTATTTAGAAAAGCATTTGAACACATCATTACCTGTGGCAGGTGCTTGCTAACCCTTTCATAGACTCCTGGTGCTGTCTATGACTGCTAAGCACCAGGAGCAATTCATATAGACATGACTGTATGCAATCTCAAGAGTTAACTGGGATTTAGACTCTAGCCGTTTCCACCCACTCGCCACCCTATCTACATCAATGAAAAATATAGCTTTATTTTTCAAATACTTAGAATTTTAATTTCTTAACTCCCCCCCCACCCATGTTAGTAAAAATATGCTTAAAAAAACTCCACCATGGAGTTGGGGATACAGCTCAGTTGGTAAAGTATCTGCAAAACAGGCACCAAGTCCTGGGTTTGATTCAGAACCTCATACAAGCTATGTGTGGTGAAGCATACCGTAACCTCAGCACTGCAGACATGAAGGCAGGAGAATCAATTCAAGTGTCATGTTTTTAAGATCTCTTTATTTTTATTTTATGTGTGTATGAGTGCCTGTACTTATTTATATGTAGACATGCATACCAAGTGTCCTAAGGACAGAGAGGTCATAAGATCCCCTGAAACAGGAGTTAGAGGGAAGTTGTAAGTTGCCATGGTGGGTTTCTGGAATTGAACCTGATTCCATTGCAAGAGAAGCAAGTGCTCTTGACTTCTGAGCCATGTTTCTACCCACCGACCACCCCCCTCCTGCAACACACACACACACACAATTTTAAAGTTCTTTTTATTTTTTGTATTATTCATAGTGTGTGCATCTGTATGTGTCCATGTGGGTATCTTCATGTGAAAGAAAGTCCCACTGAAGCCAAAGACATTGGCTCCTCTGGAGCTGGAGCTATTAACCACTTCAGATGGGTGTTGGGAGCTGAAACTGGTTCTTTGAAAGAGTAGTAAGTTCTCTTTAAAAATGTAGGTATCTCTCTAGTCTCTAGAGTTCCTATTTTTTTTAAACTAAGGAATCTTTTATTCATTTTACATACCAACCACAGATTCCCCCTTCTCTTCCCTCCTCCAGCCCCTTCAGCCTCCCTCCCCAACCCACCCCCCATTCTCTCCTCCAACAAGGAAAGGCCTCCCATGGGGAGTCAGCAGAGCCTGGTACATTCAGGAGAGGCAGGTCCAAGCCCCTCCCCCCGCATCAAGGCTGTGCAAGGTGTCCCACCATAGGTAGTGGGCTCCAAAAAGCCAGCTCATGCACCAGGGATGAATCCTGATCCTACTGCTATGGGACCCCTTAAGCAGATCAAGCTACACAACTGTCTCAACTATGCAGAGGGACTAGCTCAGTCCCATGGAGGCTCCACAGCTCTTGGTCTAAAGTTCATGAGTTCCCACTAGTTTGGTTTGGTTGTCTCTGTAGGTTTCCCCACCATGACCTTGATGCCCCTTGCTCACAGAATCCCTCTTCTCTCTCTGAGTGGACTCCTGGAGCTCTGCCTGGTGTTTGGCTGTGGATCTCTGCATCTGCTTCCATCAGTTACTGGATGAAGGCTCTATGATGACAGTTAGGGTATTCACTGATCTGATTACTGGGGTAGGCTAGTTCAGGCACCCTCTCCACTTTTTGCCAGTAGTCTAAGCTGGGGTCATCCTTGTGGATTCCCTAGCACCAGGTTTCTCCCTATCCCCATGATGTCTCCCTCTATCATAGTATCTCTTCCATTGCTCTCCCACTCTGTCCTTGTTCCTATTTTTAAAGTGCACAGGCTTATATACCTTCAATTAGTAGTTTGTCCAACAGAATAGAATTTCTCTGTCCTTCACTCAAGCCTTCCAGAATCTAAATTTCTTTATCTTTCTACCTTCAACATTATCTGCTTGCAGAAATCAGTCAATACGACCAACTGGGTGACAGACCACATTTCTCTGTGTTTTTCTTAACCTGCCACTGTAAAATTTCCCTACATTTTGGGTGTCTGTCTCTTGTTTTACCGACCCCAAACACCATCCCTTCTTTCCACAACAAAATAAAAACACCTCAGATCAGCCGCCTTCCTTCCCTAAGTGGAAAACTTGCAGTTCTCTGGTCTGTAAATTAACCCTAGATGGTATAACTTCCTAAACTCTCTGCATACATATGTTTTATCAAAGCAACCCAAATCTAAACTATGCCAACTATACTTGTATTATTGTATTTACTGAAGTCTTCTCAGAACTTCCAGAGGAAGCCTTGTTCCCTCCCTTCTTGTCTTCCAGTGACATGTGTTGGTAACTCAACTAGCACCCAGACATCATCCAGCACACAGGACACCTCTGGACTTCAAAGAGAAAGAGGTGTACAATATTTTTTCTGGTTCTCTTTTCAATTGTGTTGCCTTATTTCATCAAGATACTGGATAAATGTTGCAGACCACACTGAATTCACAAGTAAATGAACTCAGAACATTCAAATGGAAGCAGCACGTAAGCATTTTCACTCGAGCAGTTTAAGTTTCTCATTAAAGTTAATAATAATCAGCTGTGTGACCTTACATTGAAGCGTGGTTCACATAGCAAACTACTCTCTTAGAGAAAACTGTCTCACTTTCTCAGTAGCTACCAATTGCCAATAGTCCAACAGCTAGGGGTGGGACTTTGTGTCCACCTGCCTTCTCCATGCTGGGATCTGGTTTGGGCTTGAATAGGTCTTGTGAATGCTGTCACAGCTATTGTGAGTTCACATAATCAACTGTTCAGATGACAATGTTTCCTTGTACACATCTGTATCAGTTACATTTCTGTTGCTGTGAAAAAAATGCCATGACCAGAGCAACTTAAACAAAGGTTTATCTTGGGCTTACAGTTCCATGGGGATAAGAGCTCATTACCATACATCAGGGAAGTGTGGCAGCAAGCACCTGGGATGGAGAGAGCTCCCATCTCAAACAACAAGCAGGAAACAGTGACCCAGAGAGCCTAGGCCCTGGGACACAACCCATGCCCAAGAATCCCCATCTATCTATCGCTGCCCTAGTTGCCAGCCAGCAGAGAAGACTCTTGGGGGCAGGCTTCCCCATCAACCCCCCCACATCGGACCCTGCAATCTATAAGACCCACACCCTACCCTAAATTCACCCATCCCCCTGCGACCTCAGCAGCTTCCTAAGACACAGAATTTGCATGTCTGATTGGACCAAGAGTGGATCCCTGAGACACAGAATCTGCTAGCTCCATTTAGACCAAGAGCTATGATTGGACCACAAGTGGCCCCCTGAGATACAGACACAGCAAGCACAGATTGGACCAAGAGCAGCTTGTTCAGACACAGACACCTCTAGCACCTATTGAAGGAAGAGATGGGTAGACGCCAGTGTAAAAATACATACAATAGCATAAAGAGCAATATGGCACCACCTGAACCTAGCAGTTCTACAACAGCAAGACCTGAACATCACAATGTAGAAGAAGCAGGAGAAAGAGACCTTAAAAATAACTTTATGAAGATAAAGATAAAGGCTTTTAAAGAGGAAATGAAAATATCCCTTAAAGAAACTGAGGAAAAGACAAACAAAAAATTGGAAGAAATCAATAAATCCTTTAAAGAAGAAAACAAAGAAAAAGCAATTAAGCAGGTGAAGGAAACAGTTCATTTACCTATTTGTTAGTCTCTGTGCTAAGCTCATATACTGTAGATATAAGCTTCTCTTATGAAGGTTCAGAGATGCATTCGTCTATAGGTACAATGATGAGTTATTAGGAGTCATTTTAATATTACATCAATTTAGCAAAGTAATATTAGTAGGCTCTCTGATAGAGTCTATTACCTATCTAGATATAACTTGTTTTGGCCTGATAATTGTACAAAGTATTATAAGTTTCATCTTGTGGAACACGATATAAATTCAAGAACATTTGGGCAGCACAAATTTGTCTTGATGGGTATTTTTTAAAGGAAATTCTGTTGGTTGGGTAGAATAGAAAAGATGGGAAGAGTCTGGGAGAACACAGATGAATCAAAAGATGTATGAAATTCTCAAATAACTAATAGAAATAAATAAAAAAATAAATTATAGTACCAGGCATACTCATATGGAACAAACCTCATATACAATCAAAAGATCATTTGGTTACCCCACACACACACACACACACAGTTTTGCAGTATTGCACTAATGAGAACATCCTGGCTTCCAGGCCCAGGTTGTAGCATACAGGGTCCTCCCTGCATAAAACCATTGAGGTATTTTCTCTCCCAACTTCATAGCAACTTCCATCACTATAAAACTATAGCACATTTGTAGTCAGCTTCATGGTCAGATTGAGATTGGTGTCTCTGTGTCCTGAGTCAAAATGTGTGATGTCTATAGCAATAGAAATTTACATTTAGCCATGTCAATGATCAATAACAATAGCCATATCCCTTATCTATCTGTGGCACTGTGTAGAGCAGAGTAGGGCTTAGTTGACCAGTATACCTAATCAAGTACTTTGGAAAGTACTACAAAACAGAGAGGGGTAAATGTGATGACACATGAAGAAACAATCAGGAAACTCAATATACCAAAAGAGAAAATACATACCCATACTAAACAAAGTCTTAATAATAGGCTGCATAGATTTTATCTAAATTATTCTCCCAAATGATGCTGAAACAAAGGCACAGTGTTCTTTTTTGTACATTACAAAAACCTAAGCTCCTCAAACAGTCTACTGAGACAACATTTTCTGATTTGGAACCAATACTAGACTTTGAAGAAGAGAAGAGAAGAGGAGAGAGAGAGAGAGAGAGAGAGAGAGAGAGATTAAAAAAGAATAAAGGTTTAAAAAGCTATGAAAATATATTTCAAATAGACTCTCTCACAGATTCAAAGATAATATAAAATTAGCCATAGGCATGAACCCAGAACTACCACACTGACAATCAATGGGCCAGTGCAAGACTATTTCTAGACCATTTCTGGAAAGTCTTGAGCATTCAGTGGAAGGTCTAACTGGAGAAGAGATGTGTTTAAATTAAGTCAAATCAAAGGACTGTGTGCCAAATCATGGAGTTAGCATACAATCGATGGCCAGCAGCCATCGAAGCAATTTCTGCTGAGTAGGATATAAAATGAAATGGGTTACTGCAGGGCACTCTCCGAGCAGTTTCATTTTGTGATGTTGGATCCAAAACATTGAGCACTTTAGTGGGCTGGCAAGGAATGTAGCAGTCATTTACCTTGTCAGAAATCTTTGTTAAAAGTATGACTACTTTATTATAACACAGATTATGATAATTTTAAACTTAAAAGCTGAGTCATATTTTTTTTTTCAAAAGTAAGCTATAAGATATGCCTTTCCCCCAGCCACAAAACTTTTGACCTACAATATGTCCTGTCTGCAAGATCTGCTAGGGCAAAGGTGGCACAGAATTTGCAAGAGTAGCCAACCAATGTCTGATTTGACTTAAAGCCCACTCCATGAGAAGGAACCCATACCCAACACCGTTTGTCCAACCAAGAACTAGACACTAGATAGTTCAGAGATCTACAGCAAAACCAAATATTGCTGGTCTGAATAAAAATAGTAAAGAGAAAATGACTCCTAATGACCATATCCAGGTATTATGCAGAGAGACCAACCTTGGAATTCATAGCTCCAAAAGGGATTATCTCCATCAAATTCCTCCCCACAGAGCTCAGGGAACTCTCAGGAAGAGGAAGGCAGTAGGAATGTAGGAGCCATAGGGGATGGAGGATACGAGGAGAACAAGGCCCTCTGAATTAACTGAGCAAGGCTCATATGAGCTCACGGGGACTGAAGCAGGCAAGAACAGGGCCAACACATATCTGCACCAGGTCCTCTCCGTATATATTACAGCTATCAGTCTAGTGTTCTTTACGGGACGTCGAAGTGTGTGAATGAGTGGGTCTCTGATTCTTGTGCCTGCTCTTGGAGCTCTTTCCCTTCTGTTAGGTTACCTTGTCCAGTCTTGAGGTGATGGTTCTTGCTTTATCTTAAATTTTACCTTGTCATGTTTGGTTGTTATCTCCTAGAAAGGTATTCTTTTCCAATGAGAGTATTAAAAAGAGTATTAGACTTGTCCTCAAGAGCCTTGTTAGTGCTTCTAACATATGCTACATAGTGAACAGTTATACGTTTCTGTAGGCCTCTAGTAGCCCTAATTACTAAGTGTCTACATTAACCCCTGCATTAAATATCATAGCAAGAATAGCACACGTGCAACTGATATGGCCTATTCCATGGGAGAATCCCTGCTTGAAACTGTAAGCCTGCTTAACACCACATGACAGGGAGGTCATATGTCATAGAGAAAAACTTAATACTGTTGTTTAACCACATGAACAATGGCATCAAATTGCCTTCTAAACATCTATGCTTATACCAATAGACAAAGTGTGCTCTCAAGCATATTTAATCAAATAAATTTCTCTTTGATGTATGTTGCAGTGAATGGCTGCCCAAGATACTGAGAATAAGTGACAGCTGATGGCCCAGCCCTAAATAAGACATTCTTACCCTACTCTCAAAGGATCATGGCACATTCTAGAAGAAAGAAGTGTCATGACAAATGGTAAGAGCAGTGATATTTAAAAAAAAAAAATCAGCAAAATGACATCCTCTAGGCATGGCCTGATCATTGCAATCATGAATTCATGGAAGCTTCAATTATTACATTGCATCTACATAAGAGACTGGTCCTGTCAACAATCAGTCATGGGCAGGGAAAAGTCTCCCAAACTACTGGCTATTTATAGATTCTGGAAGACAGGGTTGCTGTCTCCAGTTGGACACCCACTGCTGGGTCTACCAGGCTCCAATAGGTAAGTTCAAACTCATGGTCATATAGAATGACCCTGGTTAAACTGAGTCCAAAATAAAACTTGAGGGCAGAAATATGAGAAAGAGTGTTGTAGGAAAGACAGAAAATAGACAGAAGTAGGAGGAAATTAGAGATGCTGGAGATGAGAGTAAGGGATATGCCTTATATTCATGTATGAAGTTGTTAAAGGACAAACTTAAACAATAAAAAAGAATACTTGGAGGAAGTAGGACACACTGATATAAAAGGGGAAGTAGAAGAAACGGAGAGGAAAGCTTTAAATGGGTAGGAAGGAGGGAGGTCAACACAGAAGAAAAGGGAGGGAGGGAGGAAAAGAAGAAGAGAGGAAGGGAGAGAGGAGTGATAAATAACACTAAGGTTGACTGAAAAGGCCTTAGAGAATCATATTATTTTATAGTTACCAAAAATTATATTAGTGTGGTTAATAGGGATTCAGGATTTAAGAGACCTCTTCTGGCCGCTCAGAAAATTGGCAAGAGGATTAGGCTGGCCCATGGGTACCTTTACATGCCAGAGCAGACACTAGGGGTCTAAAAACACAGCTGAGACGCTTGAATTACTTGTGTGACAAACCCCTGAGGAACTGACAGACAGATGCACACAGTCAAACTAGCATTGCCTGGGTACCACAAATGTGAATGTGAAACTAATGATGCATCCACTGGTACAGCCGTTAAGATAAAGCCATCTGTTGGTTATTCATCCACTATGTTGTTCCTTACAGATGTGTAGTAAGGAATGACGAAAGAGAGAAAGAAAGAAGAAAAGTGATGAAATAAAAAAAGAACATTAAAAACAATTTACATGGGGGGGGCGGTTGCTCCAATGGCATGCAGACATAGTCTAATGACTAGCGATTCAGAAACTTGAAGCTCCCCTCTCCACCTCCACACTATCTTGTTTTGCATCATCCACATTCTCATGTGTGTAACACTGAAAGTTTAAAATTTGAAAGCACAGACGACAACTGAATCATTTAAGTTATTAGTGTAAAATGTTAACACAGAATGCAAGAGGACTGGCAACAGTTTTTACTGAACGAATGTCATCGATACACAGAAGTGATTCCTTTGGCTCTTATCAAATTAAACGATGAAAATCCGAAAGCACAGTGTTGCCCAACAATACTCAAGTTATGCTCAGTGGTTGTGTAGTAGCAAGTCACACAATGGTGACTTCGACACGCATGCCTTGCTTTTCTTAAAAACGAGGCATTTGTATACTTCTGTAATAAACCACAGCATTCATTAAGATACGGTCGGTGTCTTTGGTTTTGCCAATAAATCTCCAAATTAAACAAACGGCCAAACAGAATTAAGGCACATGATCACTTCATCTGCTCTCTTACTAACTGAGCACATTTATGTCTACAAAGTAACAACCATTGTTGGTAGGCAATTGCCCTTGGATGTCAGAATAAACACTTGGGACACACACTTAAAATGAACAAAAGAGCTAGCTCTTTTTTCAAGAATTATTATAATTTTTGCTAATACAATTCATCTTTAACTCAAATGAAATATAGCACCTCTTAATGATAGCATACTTCAAATTTCTACATTAATGATAACAGCTATTTTATGCTATACCACAAATCACAAAGGACATGAGAATGCACGTTTAAATATTCAGTCTAGGAGAAAATCATCAGTATCTTGAAGGAACAGCTTGTACTCCTAACCAAGTTTTCTTTTTTTCTTTCTATCCCTCTTTTTTTTTAGTCTTGAGATTGTAATTTAATTTACAACAGTTCTCTTCCCTGTCTTCCATCCCAAACTTCCCATATCCTCCTTTCTATTCTTCTTCAAATTCATGGCTTCTTTTTTTCATCAATTGTTAAAATATGACACATACACTAAAACTCATAAATTCAAAGTGATTGTTCATAAATTTACTTCCACCAAGTGAATAAATATGCATAACCAACAAATAAACTAATACTTCTAATATCCCCAAAGCCATTCTCACATGGAGAGGTATGATACAGCCTGATAAATACATGGACTATTGAGAAATAATTTACTGAACCCTTGAAAATATTATTTCTAACATTGTTCTCTAAATATACCTTCATACCACCACAGCTTTCATAACTAGTGCTATAAAACAGTTCATGTTCGAAGTAAGAAGTTATAGAAGTGAGACATACACAGAAAAAGAATTTCAACCCCATGACTATATACTCATTGAACTTTTATATGAAGACATTTTTGCATACGTATTTAAAATTGTCTAAGTAGTAACATTCACCATGCAGAAGGAATGTAGCTTGTTCAGCTGGCAAGGGTCTGACTCCCTGCAACTTTATCAGACTACTTCACCAACCTAAATAGTAATAGGAATGCTGCCCCGTTTGAACACTGACAACTGATGATGGTATGAACCACTTTCCACTGTCTGGGCTCAGTTTTACGTTCCACTGCCTTGATGTTAAATATGAAGTCCTTGCGCTTGCTCATCCCAACAGTAAGTAGCCTTTGTCACGTTGTTTCTAAGATCGTTCAGTCAATTTCCCCTGGCTCTTAACTTCTCCTCTTGTTGGCCTCGCCTCTGTTAAAATCCATATTCCAACCTCAGCTGGGTTCCCTTCACCCTCAAACCATTTTCATTTGTTCCTGTTCATTTTCAGTACATCTAAGTTCAATCAACCAAATGCTTACTATACCGTGCTAACATACACAAACTATGCTTGTTTCAACAACAGAGGAGTGCATTTTCAATCTCAAACAAGAGAGAAAAAAAAGAATTAGGCAATAATGTTATCTGATTTTTGGTTAGAACATAATAAGACATGATGCCAAACGTCTATGGGACAGTTTGTATCCTATGACTGAAACGATAGTTTTTGCTCCCTTTGAAATGATAGACACTTTGATCATGCTGATAACTATTTTATAAGTAAAAGTGGTCTGTACTCGCACAAGTCAATTCAGATATTAAAGGATGAAAATGTCCAAATAGCAATCTAAGCCAGTGAGCCAGGCAAAATGATGAGAGCGACTGAAAAGACACATCTTCGATCAGAACATTACTCACAATTCCAGTAACAAATGCCACAAGAAGCATTGTTCCCGTGTCACAGATTGGGCTGAGATAATTTGCTTGACATCAACTATTGAAAAACACAAACAAATCATTGCATCTCTATTAGTGTTTCCTGAAGACCGAAAGTAGCAAATATGGGTGATTATACCTGAGATGACAACACTATCACTTCCCCAAATAACATTCTGTCCTTGGGCTTCCTGCTTAGGTCCCAGTTTGCAGCTTGGCCATGATGAGCACTGCATGGATACATTTTACTACAAAACCATTTCTCTTTGTGTGTGAATAGAGAATCAAGACAGAGATGAGTTGAAAACTACTAAAGTTCAATGCAATCCTTACAGAAAAAGTTCTATAAATCTGTTTTTGACCAAGTTTTATCATAAGTACAAAATATATTTCTCAGTACATTCTGACAACCCACTCCTTTGAATAGAGTGTGTATAAAGGATAGCATCTCACTGTACACAAATGTTAACCCTACCCCCTTCTTCAGCTGCAAACGCCTTTAGTTTAGTGAATTTTTTTCAAAGAAAACCATTAAAGCCTCAGTGATTTTAAATTAATATGTAGCCAAACCTGTAAATATGAGTTGTCACTTCTTTACCTCTACATTTATGGGTGTTGAAAAAGGAATTCACTTGTTTCTATTTAGTTTTCAAACCAATTCTAAATTTGTCTGGGTTGTCAAGATTGAAAGTAGCCTTTCTGAACGTGATGTATTGTTCAATACTTGTATCTAAAACCAGAAAGGGTCTTTCATGGATTTATTGATTTCTAAGAGCAATTATCGTGGTTTCAGACATTAAAATTGCTATTAACTATGACTTTATTTGGGCAGTGGCAGAGTCATGCTCTTAGTTAACAGTCAGACTCATATTGATTGGCATTTTTCAACAATAAATATAAATATACTTGACACAAATGCCAGCTTTTTCTTTCTCACAGTTGTGATCCTAGCAAAAAGTTATTCAAACATATTTCATGCCTATGTCTGTACAACATAAGATTAATTTCTACTTTACCTCTGTACATTTAATATTTCATATGTCCTTCTAATGGAACACTTACTACATGAATATTTTGGTTTAGTATTGTTTGTGTACTTTAAGTTTCTTAAATTTCTTTTATTTTTTGAACTCTCAGCCTGATTTCTTTACTAAGAAATAAGCCAGTTTGGCACCATCCCCTCCCTAGGGAGAGAATAGATAATGAAACACAAAGTTTTTACAAAGGAACAATAGGTGAATTATTAGAATTGTTTCATCCAGCTGATTAGTTAACAATTAAGTTATAGCTAATTGTTATAACTCATCACTACCGAAATTGCTGGACAGAAGAACAAAGCTTAGATTGAAATTCACATTGTCCATACATAATCAATTAGATTAGTAAAGAGTAAAATATCTATTTGTATAGACAGAAAAACTGCACTGTTTTCCAGTGCTCTAGATAAGTAAACCCACATATTCTTAATCACTTTGCTTTAAGGAACTGTTTTCTTTTTATCTAAACATATCTATATATACTAATTTATTTTTATTTAACAATTTTTCATGCACTACATTTTGACCACATTATTTCCTTTCCCCAGTTCCTCTCAGAAGCTCTAAACCTCCCTACTTCATGGTCTTTCTCCCTCAAAACAAAACAAAACAAAATGAAAATCAAACAAAAACCCTAATTTGAAAAAAAATACTCAAATTAGACAGGCACGATAGTACACACCTTTAATCTGCACTTGGGGGACAGAAACAAAAGAATCTCTGTGAGTTCAAGGCCAACCTTGTCTACATAGACAGACCTGCCTCAAAAAACCAGAATGAAAGGAAAAAAGAGAGAGGAGGGAGGGAAGAAAGAAAGGAAGGAAGGAAGGAAGGAGGGAGGGAGGGAGGGAGGGAGGGAGGGAGGGAGGGAGGGAGGGAGGGAAGGAAGGAAGGAAGGAAGGGCTCCAGTGGGAGAGGGAGAGGTAGAAGAGAAAGGAACAGTGGTAAAATGACTAAAATTATATTATATAAATGTATGAAAGTGACAAGCAGCAAAAATAAGATAATAAAGTTTAATTATGCATAACAACTGTGAGAATGAGAAGACGCACAACAATTACCTTAATTCATTTCTGCAGCTATAAAAAAAATCTTAATGTGCAAACAACTTCTGTAAGTGGTCATCCTTGAAATTATATGAATACAAGTGAAATTATACAGACTGAGGGGACTATTTATATATTGAGGAATATCTATACATACACACATACATATGTGTATATGATGTAAACAAATACATATATCTGTAACAACAATTAAAGGAAAAGAGGCCAGAGGTCATAAATTTGAGGGAGAGCAAGGGGGGTATATGGGAAGGGCTGGAGAGAGGAAAGAGAAAAGAGAAGATGATGAATGTATAGTTTAATTTCAAATAATAGGAAAATTTAAACATAATTTATAGAAAACATAAGTTTATTTCTCAGCCCCAAATGCCAAAATCAAGGTACTGCTGCATTTGATGTCTGATGATCCTGGTTCTTACCCATCCTCTGCATCCACCAAGGCATCACATTGCTTCAGTCTTTAGAAAGGATGCCACACCTTGTGTCATACAACTGCCCAAAGTGGAAGACTCCTTCCCCGTCCTTCGGTCCTTTATTGTTTATTTGTTGTGTTGCAGTGCTGGGAAAAACCCGTGTTCTCAAGGATTGCAGTCAGCACTTTACCACTGAGGTATTTCCCAGCTCCTTCAAAGGCCCTGTTTAATAACCCTAATGTAATCCAGTGTCAGGCATTAGGCTGTGATATTAGAAGGACAGCCTAAGAGCATATCTGATGATAAAATGGCTTTGACAATTGTTAGCATAGGAATTTTGATACACATGCCTAGGCCTTGGCAACAACTGTATCCAAGGACTTCAAAACTGATATCCTTTTCACATATCACAGCCCCCTTCAGTTTCATCTGCTGTCATAAGGGCAGTATTTCCTACCAACACACTGAAGTTGTTCCCCTCTGTATTTTTTCCTAATATGGTCATAGTTTTAGACATTATATTTTGTCGTTCATCAGTTTTGTGTTGGCATTTGTTTGTAGGCAAGATAAGTTACCCCTTTTCATTTTTCTTCACATAAATACCAGGTTTTCACAATCTGTTAATTGAAGAAACTGTCCTTTGTCATTTGTGGACCTATCCCAATTGTGTACCACAAAAGCATGGATATATTTGTGGGTTCTGTTCTGTTTGATTTGAATAAGTGCCAGTTTCTGTAGCAACACTATGCTATCAGATTGCTCTAGATTTGTTCTATATTTTAAGATTATTAGTATGACACCTTTGGCTTTATTGTATTTCTTTTCTTTTCTTTATATGCTCTTGATTATTTGGTATCTTCTGTGGTCATGTGAACGCTATTGACTTTTTCCCTTTTATCTATTTTCAACATCTCACTATATAGCCCAAGCTAACTACACACTTGCACCCCATCTTTCTTGTGTTTATGAGCATTGGGATCACAGATTTCTACCCCTCACATTGTTTGTGATTATTGTTTCATTTTCTGTGCAAAAAATTCATTGAATTTAAATAAGAACTTCATTGAAGCTGGGCGGTGGTCATGAATGCCTTTAATTCCAGAACTCGGGAGGCAGAGCCAGGCAGATACAAAGCTACACAGAGAAACCCTATCTCAAAAAAAAAAAAAAAGAACTTCATTGAATCTGTAGGTTTCTTTGGGAACTATGAATACATTTGTAACATTTTTTTCATGAAAATGAGATACCTTCCCATTTATTTGTATTTCCTCAAATTTTTCATGAATGCTTTATCAGTGTATAGGTATTTCACCTATTTGATTAATTATTCCTATTGTATTTGGAGGTGATATTATAAATGTCATTGCTTTCTTGATTCCATTGTTACATAACTTGGTATTTGTCTACAGCAACACAGAGATTTTATATGTTGAAATTGTATTTGGAAACTCTGGTTTTTTGATGTTTTTTTTTTTAGTTAGTTTTAACAATATTTTGTGTAGTCTCTAGAGTCATTTATTGACATATAATACATCAATCTATAAACAGGGGCAATTTTTCTTCCTTTCCAATATAAATGAGTTTTATTTTTCTTCTTTGATTGATTACTCTGGCTAGGACTTCAATTCTGTCTTGAACATAAATAGTGACAGGGACTGCCATTCTCATTCTTAATCATAGAAGGAATCTTTGGACTTTACTGAGTTTGACATTGGCTATGGGCTTGCTCTCTATGGTCTTAGTATATTGAGAAGTATTCCTTTTATATAACAATTTGTTGAAAGTTTCTGACATGATAGCATGTTGAATTTTCTCAAGTGTTCTTTTTGTAAAAATTTATACAATTGCATCATCCTTGATGGATACAAAATTAATAAATGTGACTTTCATTTTGAAATACATTCTGCTATCACTTTCATCATTCCTAAAAATAGTAAAAAAAAAAAAAAGAGTAGCATTTGATTCATCTTTATTAAAATATTCTGTTGGATCTCTTCCCCAATAGTATGAGCATTTGAGTAAAAATAAATTATTTATGTAACAGGTGCCAGAAGGGTAAATTACTTCAGTATGAAAAGCACACAATAGAATTCTAAGGTTCGTAATGGTTGTTTTCAAGATGGCATTTTCAAATCAGAATCATCCATTGTTACCCTATGCCTCCTAAGCTTTGATGAGGATCAAGCTACTCCTGTTGTTTCAATACTGTTTCTTTTAAACAAACATCTGAATGTAGTGGTCAAGTGGAAAAAAAATCTCAAGATCTCATGCTGAGTGGATGCAAAGAGCTATGTTCCTTTGATTAGTTTCAAATTAGGTATATATTATTTTCTAAATGTCATTGAGTGGATAAAGCCTTCCAAAATATGAAGTAAATGGGATACAGTAATAAAAAGACTCTTCACGTGAAAAATTGCAGAACATTAAGGAGCTACAACACATACTCCAAATTGCTATCATCGAAAGCCCCTTACACTTTCAATTATAACAAGGAAATAGAATGTGTAGTCAGCAGCAAAACATAAAGTCATAAATCCATGTTATTGTTGTCTGTGGAGATTTAAATGCAACGTAGAAGAATGCTTGTAATTTTAAAGGGTAGTGCACAATAATCTACACATATGTTTATATAAGCAAGCATTTTAGTAGACTTATTTAGTATTTAAAAATAATACAGAATTTCTCTCAGGATTTGAATTAAAAATGCATATCAGCCTTTTGAGCTGACTTTTCACACAAGCCACAAATACACAAAATGGTCCTTATAAATTTTACTTCTGCACTTCTTCTTCTAATAGCCACAAAAATTTATCTGAGCCAAGATCTTCTCATTTTAAGCAAAATAAAGTACTTGTGACACCAGGCATATTAAATAATATAAGTGAATTATTTTTGATAGTATAATAATGTATACTATGAAAAACACTGAATTTAAAAGTTTATTTAATGATTAATTGATCTTTACATATGAGCTATTATTTTTTCTTTATATCAGACAGCATCAAAAATTTTTAAGATGAATACTCATTTTAAATTAATCAGACTGATATTGGACAATTACTAACTTTTGTATATGCAGCAATTTATTATCTATGTTAAGCTGAAAAGCATAGCATACCTTTGAAGACAAAGACACTTTATCACAAAACAAATTACTTTTATATTAGCTTCAATCCTCTATGGTAATAAGATTTATATAAAGTTCCTAAAGAATGTGAAGTACTAAATTAAGCACTAATGTGTGATCACACACACTATTAGTCTACTTAGGCTGCTATGATAAGATACTACAGAGTTGGTGGCTTATACAACAGAGATATATTTTCCCATAGTTCTCTATGTTAGAAGCACACGTTTCAGAGCCAAATTCAGTTTTCTGTTGATAAATCTCTTCCAGATTTGTAGACAGCTCGGAATACAGGTGTGCATTCACCATGCCTGGCTCCTCTAAACTTTTCCAAAATCTTCCTGCAAACTAATCCTGAAGGTCTCCCCACACCACATCAGTGCATCAACAACTGCCATAGTTTGGTGCTGATTTCCTATGCTAATTTTCTGTCTCCATAGTAAGTACCTGAAACTATCAACTGATAGTTTAAAAACTTGGGGAGGTTTTAAGGTTTCAGTTTCTTACCAATTGGATCTTTGTTTTGAGACCCGTGGGGAGGAAGCATGGTGGGAGTGTGTAGTGAACTGATTTGAATATCAATGAACTCAATAGATTCATAGTTTGAATACTTGGCCAACGGTTGTTGGAACTGTTTGGGAAGGACTAGGAGGTGTGGCCTTATTGGAGGAGGTGTGTCACTGGAGGTGGGCTTTGAGTTTTCAAAATCCAGTGGCATGTCCACTTCACTCTCTGTCTCCTGCTTGCTGTTCAAGGTATGAGCTCTCAGTTGTGACTCCATCCACCTCCCCTCTACTCCACCATCATGGGTGCTGTCTGGAACCAAAAGCCCAAAATAAATTCCCCTTCTATAAAGCTGGCCGTGGCATTTTATCATAGCAACATAAAAGTAACTAATACAATCTTGTAAATAGGAAAGAAAGAGAATGAGGAAAGGCTTGTGGTCCTATTGCCAGAGAACTTAAGGGTAGAAGGTGATAGGAAGCTGAGCACATGGGATTTTTAAGTCAATTGAACTATCTTTGTTAAAGTTATAATAATTGACATGATATTATAGATTTTAAGAAACTATAAACTGTACAAAAAACATTAATTGTATTTATGCTATATCAATGTTAGTCAACTGTAACAGGTAGTATGGTAATGAAGATGCTAATAGTAAAGGAAACTGAGAGGAGAGAGCCTATGGGAAGAGAATTTTGGACACTACATATCTGATTCCCCAAAAAACTTTTTCTTAAAATATTATTTTTAAGTTTCTTTACTTTTAAAAGAAATATATAAAATATTTTCATCTATGTGGAATAGTTAAGTCTACCTACTTAAATGAATTAGTCTATTTAGGATGGTTAGAAAAAATTAAAATCAATGAATTAAAGTTTGTAATGAAGTTGATTTTCTCTTTATCTTAAATTAAATTGAATTTTAGTGAGTCAGCCTTTAAAAATTACGTGAGATTATCCATGGTCTATGGTCATTCTCTCTTTCATACTTACCGGATCCACTTTCCAAAAATATCGAAAAGCCAAGAAATTAATATTAGCTTATTAACATTTTTGGTTTTCTAATGAGCAGGAAATTACTTAATCAATTTATTTTAATTCTTTGCCTGTATGATTTCACTAAACATCCTTAAAATTGTATGAGACGGGGGAATAAAATTCAGCTTTAATACAAAAAAATGACATTTCCTAGTGATTTTACATTATTTTTATTTCACAACAAGTATATATGTTCACTGATGGTGTCTGACTCAATTTGGATTTAGTTTTCATTTTAACTGAAGGGAAAGGCTATCTTGTGCAATTGGACCTTTGTTTTCCTCTTATGAGGCCACTACTTCCTTTGTTTCCTGTGTGTATAGTAACACATAGCACACCAATGTAATTAACTTGAATCACATGGAAATACAATCTGGGAGGGGGTTTTTGTTGTTGTTTTGTTTGTTGGTTGGTCTTGTTTAGAGATGTGTCAAATAGCAATGTCAAATCAGATAGACTAAATTATTGTGGTCTCTTATGACATCAAACCATTCTTTGTTTAAATAACAATAATGCTAGCTTCTATTCCTCTTATTTGAAAATCCCAATTTTTAATAATGGGCTATTTGTGAAAGAAGGGAAATAACACAAATAGTTGACTGAGATACATTGTATTTTAATGTTAATGCAAAAATTTACATGATCTTCTGTGGAATGAAGCATAATCTCAACGTTAATTTATAATTATGCCAAGATTAATAGGAGGTAAAACCTCCATATACTATTATGTCCACCTAGGGAATATGGAAGTCCTGTCTATAATGCACTGCTTAGCGTCTAACTGAAAATCTAATTAAGTAAAACCATAGATGCCAAGCAACCTTTGGTGCTTTCAATTGTCTGTGTTATTTGCTGACCTGCAGATAACTTTCAGCTTTCCATTTTCAAATAAATAATAAAGTCCACTAATAACAATGGCTTTTCATTAGGTAAATGCCTTGTGATTGCCAAGTCAACTGTGTGTCTTTCCCCTTAAGAGTGATTCAAAATGCCTAGGTAAGTCTAAAGGATCATGAAATATTTATTCAGCTGCATTTGCAAATTTTATACTCACATGGATAACTGTGAAGTCGACCAAGCTTCCTTTTCAAGTTTTACGGCTTCATATACAACCCTCTTATTTGATTGTATCCCCCTCCTGTCATGGCAGTTTAACAATTTTCCATTTATTAAAATCTAAACCTAAAAATTTCTCACCCAGTAATGTGATTATAACATTGAAAGTTAAGGTTACTGCAAATGACAGAATAATCTTCTTTATACTTTGGTTTAAGCTCAGCTTCTTTAAGTTGATGGTTTCACATTGTGGCATCCTCAGTGGTATCCTTGAGTTGTCTTTTTCTACCCTGTGATGACTTTACAAACATCTTCTGTCCTAGATCTCATTCCTTTGTCACCCAATAAGGGACAACAACTTATTTTCAAAACTAGTTTGCACTAGTTTAAATTGAAAATAAAAATTTTGTACATTACCCTTCATACTGCATGTTAAAATTATTTGATGCTATACTCAAATTTCATTTGAGTACATACTTAAATTTATATCTACCCAACTATATTAGTTGAGTTTATACAAATTCATGCTTTTATTTTATTCCAGCTTTAGTACCATATAAATTGCAAGATTATATACATTTAACATGTTTGATGTAACATTTTGTTATAAATCTATACATGGAAATTATTAACACTCTCAAGACAGTTGACTCATCATCCCTTTACATGGTTCCATGTGTGTGAGAGAGAGAACATCTGTGTGTAAGAGAGAGAAAAAGTAAGTGGATATATGAGAGAGTATGTGTGTATGAGAGAGAAAATGTGTGAGAAACAGTGTGTATATATATGTATGTGTGTGAGAGAGAACCCCTGTGTTTGTGTATATATAAGGTATAATTTACTAGCAAAATTCACATGCTCCTTAACATTAGTCACTATGCTCTCTATTAAATCTCTAGCAGAAATTCTGCATGGATAACCAAAACTTGGGACCCTTTTATTAATATCACTTCATTTTCATTCCCCTTACCCAGTAGCCATGATTCTGCTCTCTATTTTGGTATTCAGTATCTTAAATTTCACATCTAAGTTGAACCATGCAGCATGTGCCTTTCTGAACCTGGCTTATTTTACTTAGCATCATGTTCTCCAGGTTCATAGATTCTGTCACAGACAACATGACTTCTTTAAGACTAAGCTTTAAGACTAGGAATTATTTCAGTGCATGTACTCATTACACCTTCTTTATTCACTTATTTATTGATGGATCTAGAAGTCAGTTTCCCAACCTGGGTATTTTAAGCAACACTGCAAGTGCAAGGGAATAAGAAACACATGTTTTTAAATTGTTAACAGCATATAAAGATTGATAAGCTGTGTGTGTGTGTGTGTGTGTGTGTGTGTGTGTGTGTGTGTGTGTGTGTGTGGTTTATGAAGTGCTCAGAACGCATGGGAGTCTGATCAGTCAAGGACAATTGTCCTAGTTTCATATCTGTTGCTGTGATAAACAGTATGACCAAAACAACTTGGGGAGGAAAGGGTTTATTTCATCTTACAGTTTGTGATTCATCATAAAGAGAAGTCAGATCAGGAAATCTAGGCAGGAACTTGGAGGCAGGAACTCAATCAGAGGCCATGGGAAAATGCTGCATACTGGCTTGTTCCCCATGGCCTGTTAAGCCTGCTTTCCTATACCACCCGGTACTTCCTGCCCAGAGGTGGCATTGCCAAAAGAAAATGACCCACAGATTTGCCAACAGGCCAGTCCATGGAGGCGTTCTCAAATGAGGGTCCTTCTTCCAAGATAACTGTAGCTTGTATCAAGTCAACAAAAATCTAACCAGTACAGAAATGTAGACTAGCAAGCAATAGATAAGGAAGACCAGAAGTATTTCAAGTGTATAAGTCTTCACCAAACATAAGTGTCCCCAGGTTCCAGGCTGTTGTGTTGATAACACAAACCAGATTGTGTCTAAGCAAGCGTGAGTGAAACATGGATAGGGAAATAAAGAGACACTATCTACAATAAATTAGCAGTGTTAAATTATGGTGAGCATCAGCAAAGAACTCCAAATAAAGTTAACTTGCTCATTTTCTTGATCTATCTTTAGGGCCAATGTCTAGAAATGAACTTTGGAGGGGATAAATTTTAATTTTTCTCCCACATGCCTCCACTGAAAGATCACTTGGCCATATGATCTTGATTTTCTAAATAGCTTTATTATAAATGAGAGAGTAAACTTTCCAAAGACATAGACTTATCAGGCTTAAGTGCTTCTTTGGAAAGAGGTAGTAAATGAAAAGCCAATCTGTCACAGGGCTAAAAATGCCATGCTGTCTTTATAGGTAGCCAAGTCTTGATGAGGAGATCTAAGCCACACTCAGGTCAGTACTGCAGGGCTGGCAACAAAGGGCTTAAGAAGAATTGTAAATTATTTTTTAAATTTGCTGATGGGAAAGCAAGACACCAGGTAATAGTTCTGATAGCAGCCGGCAATGGGAATTCTGTTTAAATGTCTTCTTTGAGTGAAGAGAGTGCACATACCACAGAGTTATTTATTGTCCAGTTACTATGGGTATGTAGTGCCAAAAGGATCTTGGCCCAGTAGAGTTTGGTTTCATCTTCAAGCTATAGATGGTAGGCAACTGGGAGTCACTGGCATCCTAAAGACTACAACACTGAGAAAGTATCCTTATAAATTGAGTCTCTGCAGTAGGTATTGAGCTCTGCAGGCATAAAACTGGACACAAGTACTACTCTAGAGGTTGGGAATTCACTTCTTTCTTAAACTTGACCTCAGCTAGAAGTGTGTTATGACAATTTCAGGTGTCTGTCTTATGAATTCATAAGTCTCTTTAAACAGCCCAGCATGTCACAAAGTTGGTTTTGCAAATAAGAAGTCTAGGTTTAATTGAACTTACTTTAGGGAGACAGGTTCTTCAAAGATACTAAAGAAGCTTAGCTCCTTCCCCTTCATTGACAAGGTCTCTACCTGACCATTAGCAAAGGAAGACACTAGACATGGCTCTGGATTTTACCTTCACAATATAAAAAAATGCAACTTGGATTTCAAACCTGTGGCTACCTTACTTTAATTTGCAAAGACAATTAATATTTGTATATCGATTTCCACAGGATATTTCCAAGAAGACATTCTCAAAATTTTATAAGCATGTGTGGCTGTCATTTTGTTTATCTGCTTCCATTATTATGATATCCTTGGTTACATCATATATTCCAAATTCTCCAAATCCATAAGCTTTGCTGTAAAATGTAGAAATCTTGACCAGGGAGTAGCTTCCAAATAGGAAGCTCATTTAGTCCTCTGTTGCCATCACTGAGCAAGTACATATATTTATCAAGTTGATTTAGTTTTTACATAAAGATGTTTATTCCAGATCAAGCTTCAGTAGTCATAAGGTTTTGATTTGCATTACCCTTACTCTGTTACTGTGCTTACCACCTTGTTTAGACCCTAGTGAGGAACAATGCAGGCACAATGTATTTGGTACTATCAGCAACAATAGCAAATGCTTATATTCAGTCTTACATCTTAAAGCATACCTTCTACAAGTAGTAACTTAATCAAAATAGCTGTGGATATTCTCCCATAAAATATGTGACTGACACTGACCAGTAACACCACCAATTGTGAAGTTGTTATTGTTTGTATAGAAGTTGATAATTGAACCCTTAAAACTCAAAATTAAGTGTTGGAAAAATCAAGAATTACAGCACAGATACAACTAAGACAGTGTAGACACATTTTAAAAAAGATTTCCATCAACACAATAAAATGTCTGAGATTTGATTCTGAAGAGGAATTGATGTCCTGTGAATGCAAAGGCCAGCATTACAAATATCCTTCAAATCTCTTTTAAAATGAGCCTCCTGTTTCCTTACAAATAAGCACATGAAACAGTTTCTCAAAGGAAGAAGAAATCCATTTTGTAGTTTTTACATTAACCATGGGATGCCTTCCTTTTTTTAAGTGCCCATCAAGTTGTATAGACTTCCTGTGAAGAAATATTTAGCCAATTTAAAATTTCTAAGGAGGAAAAGCTCTTGAAGTTATCAGAAAGCCTTCATGATCTGGATCTGCATTATCACCTAAAATGTTTACTTAAAAATCAGAGACTCTCAGTTCTTCATTTGATATTTTGTTTGATATTATTGCTTTTCATCACAACATTATCACCTATTATCAATAATAATAACAACAGTAATAGTAATGTTATCAAATTCCCCATTTATTTTTTATTTTTGTTCAAGTTTTCATTTTCAACTTCACTTATCAGAGAAAATTTATTAGATACAATGGCTCAATTATTTATATAGATAGTTTGGTTGTCAAAACAAATTGATTTACTGATAAACATTACTTTAAAAGCCATATAATAATGTCTATAAAGATTGTGATTCAATATATAAATTTTACATGTTAATGCATACAAACAGCTTTAAAATATTATCTGATAAGTAGGAAAGTAGATTATAAGCATTTGACATATGAACATGATTCCAAATTTTAATGTTGTGTATTTTAATTAATTAATTTTAAGCTTAGTATATTTGTTTAGATTATTGATGAATATATAATATGCAAAGTGCCTTCCTGTTTGAAATAGTGGAAACAATAGGTCCCTAAGTATCACTTTTACACAAGGCCTGAGATGGTGCCAACCAAGTTTCCAAAGAAGGGCAGCAATTCACAGTCTTACCCAGCTATCACGCCTATAAAACACAACAGCTAGCAAGACACAACAGCCCTATGTGTGCCGGAGAGGCATGCAAACCTTGGTGGCAACCCCAAAATTCTCTTTTGGGCCCAATAGGAACAATTCCACAAGAGAGAAACCATGCCTGGTGCTAGAAACCTAGCCTGCTGCCCAAGACTAGTGATGTCCTGGATCTTGGAAGAGAACCTACAAGTGCCACTTTACCAAATCAGCATGATCCTTAACTACACTCTAAATAATTGTCCTTCCATCCACAGATAAGCAGAGTCCTCGGCCCTCACTCATCAAGGAAACTTCTTTTTGCAACAGAAAGAGACAATGACAGAAAACCACAACCAATCAAATGCAGCATTGTCAAGTCCAGCCCCAACGGATATAGATATATACACCATACAACTCTTAAACCTAAGGCTTAGGAAACATTGCAGAGAAAGAAGCAGAGAGATTCTAAGAGCCAGACACAGAGGGAGTTTTCTGTGAGACTGTGTCTCCTAGAAATGCCAGAAGCTACACCCATGAAGTCTCACCAGCATACTGCTTAAACATGAACTGAACACGGACCGTCAGCAATAGACACGCTAAAGTAGAGAGTCGAAAACCTACAAGGCCTCAACCTTACAGAAGAACTGCAGGCTACCTGGGAATGCTGAGAGTGGAAGAAATGGGCTTCTTTGAGAACACACCGATTGGCTATCGAATACCAGAGGCTCAGCCCTGAAAATGTGTGTGCAAGTAGCATTACACAGACTGAGCAGGCTCTATTAGGAATATGCGTGTAGGTATGTAAACATATATGCATGCACTAACAATTAATATAAAAAAAGAGACCATGAATTTGAAGGAGAGTAAGGAGTGCCATATGGAGGGGGTGGAGAAAGGAAATGGAGAGAAGAAGCATTGTAATTATGTTGTATTATCACAAATAAAGAAATACTATTTTAAAAAAACTATGTCTGCTTTTTCAGAAGTTGGTGGTAAGATTGTTGATAAGATGCTGCTCCAACCATGCTCTTCCCTGGCTCAACATTATTTAATAGTTGCTGTCTTTCCCTGGGTAAACGTCCATTCTTTAAAAGCCTTTCCAGTCATACCTTTACCACATGTTCTCTCATGCTCTATCAAACCTTAGAGACTGTCAGTTTCCCATCTACACAGGTCTTCTTGCATCATGAGTCTTTGCATGGGGTGCACAGAACAGAAATAGAACTGCAACACCTCACCTCTTCCAACAATCACTCATCAATCTGATAAGTCCCTTATTCAGTAATCTTTCTCTGATATCAAAATTCCAGGGATTATATTCTCCCTGTGTTCTCTGTAAAACCTTTCACACACATCTTACAGCCTTAAACTGTAACTGACTAATATTGAGCAAATATATGCTGGCTGTGAATGTCACCTTTACAGTAATCTTGCCTGTGTTACATATAGCGTTTAGTTTATCTAGTAATTGTTCAATCATTGATATATGTACATATATAATATTTACATAGGAATATATATCATATATATACTAATCTACTCACGTGTGTGTGTGTGTGTGTGTGTGTGTGTGTGTGTGTGTGTGTGTAATGTATGATGAACAGGTGTGGTAATATTAACAATGGAAGATGATTTCAGGGGTAGTCATGCAATTTCCCCTTAAGGATTAAATGAGTTTAAAGCATTACTGAACATATTGAGGGACATATACAGTAGAGATCTGGAAAAACAGAGTTAAGTTTTTGATTGTAGAGGTAGATTTAGCCACGTAAGTGTGGGTGAACACAGAAGTGACAAAAGCAAGTGAAGTTATTACTATATTGAAAAAACAATAACAAAAAGGTGTATGTACGATGATGACAGTACTTACTACATAATGGTTAATTTCAGTCTTCATGGAAATCAAGATGGCATTTCACTTTCTGTCATTAATATAGTGGAGTGAGGGGGGATTTTGTTTGACTGTTTACTTATGAGACATAAAGCTGCTGCTGCAGGAAGATATTGTTAATTATTCTGAGGAAATGTAAACATTTATTCTAAAGTACAAACATATACATAGAAATCATCCTAATCAACACAATTTATTTTCCATATAGTTAACATTATATTGTTAACATGTTAAAAGAAGAGTTTTAAGATCCTATGTAAAATTGGGCAAATTTCTTGTAAAGAAGTCTTGCTAATGCTGGTGTAAAGTCAGTCACAAAGCAATGTAGGAGCTATGGGATGTGACGGAAGAATTTGTAATAACAGTAATAAAACCATTTTATCTGGTATAATACAATGGCAAGATTTTTAGAAGACTATTGCCCTCTCAAATTGATTGTCACACTGTGTATTCAGAAAATGGACAAAAACTGGGTGAAGGTGTTTATATATCTTTAAACAATTCCACTTTTCCAAATGGATTCATATTGATTTTTTTATGAATGCCTCCTTACAAAAATAATGTGTTTCTGTCTGCTATAACTACCAGGTACTTCCTCCTGTTATTTGTAACATAGCAATTTCGAATGAAGGAAATAAACATTCCAGAAGAAACTAGAAAATGAATTTTTTTAAGTACCCCAAACCAATAAAGGAAGAAAATGTCCTGAAACTTAGATATATTAGTAGATTTTTTTCCTCTGTCTGAATAAAAGTTTCATATCGAAACATTTTTAACAATTGGCATTTAAAACATGGTTTTTAATAAGTAATATTTTAAGAGAATGCAATTTGTTGTGTTTAGCAGACCTCAGATTCGTCAAGGGTGTGCACGTTAGTTGTATGTGTGCTATTCTTGCTATGACAGTTTATCTCAGGGATTAATGTCACTGGGGGCCTAAAGAAATTTACCACTGTTCACTATGTAATGTACGTTTGAAGTGCTAACAAGGCTCTGAAACATAATTCTAATTTGAAATCCTCATATTATGGATTAAAAACCTGCAGTAACCAGGATTTACCTCGAGGTTGATATGTCATTGGATGTTGACCACGTTCAGAAGGGTAACCACATGATAATAAAAAGCCACCGTCCTCAACTTTCACCCTTTCACTGCCTCCATTAAAACTCTTGTTCATCCATTATTTGAGTACTTTTGCTTTTAGGCATTATTATTAGTCAAGAGTGCAGTGAAGAACAGCGTAGTCAGTGCTTCTATTAAGTTTACCTCATATTCAGAGAAAATGAAAAGCAAACAAATAATATTGAACTTGGAAATTGACACTAAACCAAGTGTCCCACAGAGAACTGAGATAGAGTACTATAAAAAGAAATCCTGTCATCTGTGACAACGTGCATGAAGTCGGATGTCATTAGGTAAGACAAAGTACAAAGAGGAAGGTGCATAATCTCACTAGCATACAGAGTCTTACCATGTCAAAAGCCTAGACACAGAATATTGAATGTTAGTTCTCAGGAGCCACCAATAGTGTGAAAGGATAGGAAATGTTGGTGTGGTGGAATGGCTGGAAGTTTCAAACAGACAGTTTGGATGCATTTAGAAGAACCATTATACAGTATAGTGATTATAGTTAATAATAACACATTGCATTAAAAACTTTCTGGGATTCTTGAAAACTGCTAAGAGTAGATTAGTGTCCTCACCATAAAACATTTTAAGTGTTAAGATGCATATGTTCTTTAGACCTATTTAGCCATTCTAACTGGCCTTCTGTTTTAAAATGTTGTGTACAACAAATATGTCCAAGTTTTTTTTTTTCAATTAAGATAAAAAAATCTGTTCTGTATTTGAAAATTGCTAAGGAACAGACCTCAAAAATTCTTCCCAACACCAAAAAGTATGCAAGATGATCAACATGCTACTGCATTTGACTTAACCATTTCACAGTACATAACTATATCAAAAACAAGCTATCATATGTCACAAATGCAAACAGATTTTATTAGCGAAATACATCTTAAACTTTTAAAGCAGTTACTCAGTAACTACTTTAAGGTGGGTCTTAGAGAAACTCCTGATAGAAGTAGGCAGTCACAGAAGATCAGAAATGCCAGCTCATGGGAAGACGGAAAGTGGAGAGGATAGACTCACTTTCTTTGCACAGAGTCAGGGGGGACAGGTCACTGGAGTATGGCAACCAAAAGAGAGATATATCATAGGAAATGAAGCCACAGATGCAGGCAGTCAGTTTAAGGAAATTATTTATATTTTATTTTAAATATGGGAATCCATTGAAGAATATTGACCTGGGGCATGGGTATTAGGGAATCAAAGAGAGCATCTAATTTGAGAACTTAAAGATCATTCAGTTTCTTTGGAAAGTAAAATGGAAAGGCAGATGACCACAGGAGAGGCAGGGAGACAGATTAATTCAGAGGTGCTTTGTACAATCATGGTAAAAATATAGGTATGAGCTGCATGGGGTGATAAGAATGGCAGCAGAGAGTAGTTTCTGGGGATTACGGGTTGGTAGTAGAGATAAATGGAATTGAATTTGCACTGTGCAACATCAGGGGGAGTGGGAGACAAAGAGATTTCTATTCAACTTGTTAAGTGTGGATGGATGATGGTGGCGGTATTCACAATGAAAGGAAGATCTTATGTGCCACTCTCCAGGTAGAATAAGAAAATCATCATTATAAGTCTGCGTTTGGAATCAGCAAACCAAGGGATCTGTGGGGCCTCTGTCAATCCAAACTGATGGATTGACTAGTTGAAAAAAAAAAAACACAAGGGTCTTCTCGCAGTCAGTACATAATGATTCCTACGAAATGCTCTGAGTTTCATAATTCTGGCCTCGTGGATTAGTGTTTCTCAAAACTTTTAACGTTGGGGAAACCATTAATAATAATTCAGATCTCAGAAACAGCCTACATAACTACTATTATTTCAAAAGTTTATATATTAATCATGATATGTGATATGTAATAAGGATAACAATCCAATATTACCACAGACATTTGTTTTAGCTAACCTACTCCTTTTCTTTCCCTTATTCCATAGACATTAGCTCTAAACTGAGTCAATATTTGGACTAAGAAAACTTTAACTTTTACTTTATTGAGTTTATAATGGCATTTTTACTTTAATGGAACTAAGAATCTTATTAAATATTTTTACTATACAAATCCATAGTGAACAACATAGTATATACAATGCAAGAGTCATTTTTCTTCCAATTTCAGTAGCTTTAAAGTTAACCTCTACAATTAAGAAAGAGTTTGTTTCATTGTTTTTGAAATTAATCTCATTATTTGAATACACTTTAAAAACACATAAGAAAATACTACATACATTCTTAAATCAAAGAGGACACTCTTTCTATAGGGAGTAGATATAATTTTTAAAAGGGCAATGCATGAATTGTAAGTAATTTTATTTATGGAGAAATCTTACTAAACACATTGAAAAATAATACTAAATCCTAGATTCCAAGAAACATGAACAAACCTGTAGGCTAATGTGTCCTTTTTAAGACTTGGAAAACTGGTTTTCTTACTGAATGGTATACAATATATTTAAAATAAAAATAGGGCTAACAAACTTATAAAAATGTATAAGCTTCTTTATATCTTAAATTATGGTATAACCCAAAAAAAATGTTTTAAACTAAAAGGAAGACATAAGTTTACATTGTGAATGTCAAAGTTGTACTTTTTACGGAATAATTTAATTGGGGCCAAGCAAGATAGATAAGCACACATACATTTCACTTTCATATGGAAGGATGACTTCTTTTCTTGTTGCTAATGTTCATAAGGAAAACTCATTCTCATCGATGCAACAAATTGGCAAAAAGTTTATTGATTTCCGTATGGATGGGTAGCTGCCTTAGCAGAACCCCTCATTTGTCTAGAGACATCTATCTACATTTATACTCAGGCTTATTTGTCTCCTAAAAGTTACAGTTCCAGGCTAAGGAGAAAACTCAATGAAGAAATTATTCTTCTGTTCCTGCGATAAAACACACAATGGTATTTCCTAAAAGATGTAACTGAAAAAGAGAAAACCCACCCTAATGTGGGGGACACCATGCCATGGGCTCAAGTCCCAGACTGAATAAAAAGAAAAAAGCAGATGTGCACCTGAAAATAAAATAAAAAAAAAAAACAGATAGATAAATAAATAAATAAAACCACATGAGAAAGACTACAAGACATGCTGAAAAAAAGTTATGACATAAAGATATGGTGATGAAGCCGGGCGTCGGTGGCGCACGCCTTTAATCCCAGCACTCGGGAGGCAGAGCCAGGCGGATCTCTGTGAGTTCGAGGTCAGCCTGGGCTACCAAGTGAGCTCCAGGAGAGATGCAAAGCTACACAGAGAAACCCTGTCTCGAAAAACCAAAAAAAAAAAGACATGGTGATGAGAAAATTGACAAATGCAAAAACTCTCTACAAGACCAACACTCTCTAAGCTGTACACTTCATATCCGCAAATCTCTCTCACAACAAATCAGCAACGAAGCATCTGAGTCGTGAAACAAACACCCACAAAACAACAGCACAGAAACTTCTTTTGATGAGGATGCTCTTTCAAGTTCTCATTTCCCTAGTGCTTCTTCAGTCCTCTGATTCTGCAGTACACATGGCAGGTTATAGGAAGTACTTTATCACTGACGGGCTTGCAGCATCGGGTCATCAGCCTCTCCACAAAGTTCAGTCTTTGTCAGTTATCAATAGCTTCCCCACTGGTTCAAAGACTCTTTGAAAAGATCAAATTAAGAATGATCCTTCTCTATACTGTGATAATGAAGTCCGCTTATCGTTCATAAACTTGACCATCAATATGAATACTAACACCAAAAGGCAGGCACAATCCAAGAAAATACATTTGTAATACAATTTCTTGTTCAGCCCTAGTGGTTTGTAAAACCTTGATTAATAAACTAATGACTAAATAGTTTACAGTTAAAGAGAAAAATGCTTTATAAACCTGAAATTTCTGGACTTACTAGAGTATGCTATCATAAAAATGAAAATAATCACGTCTAAATATTTAGTTTCAATAGTGAAATGTTTTCTTCCACGTGGCTCCTAATTCTGGTAGCATGTAATCCAGTCACCCCCATACCAAATTATCAAATTAAGTCCCTGCTTTAAAAAAATATTCAAGGTGCTTTCCCTAATGTTGTAAAATGGCCCAGATCGGACTTTTCTTTTTGGTACTGATTATTTCTTTTTTGACACTTAAGTTCTTGATGCTTATTTTTGAGGAAGATTCCTATGTTGCATATGACAGATTGACAATTTAGCCATTTGTGATAAGACAAACAGAATTGAAATGTTTTATTTTGGTTTTCTTAAGTTTGAGTTGCTTATTAAATATCCATGTAGACACGGCAACTGAGCACCTGGGTTTGCTAGCCTGAAGCTCTAGTATGAGACAAAACTGAACATGATTGATTGATGATTGATGATTGATGACAAGTACTACAAGTATTAGATATATAGATGATAGAGATGTTTATAAAAAAATATTCTAGTCAATGGCCAAAGGCATGTTAAGAGGTCCCATAAGATTATATCATCTAATAGTGTTGTAACTCTCTTAGTCTTTGTAATTGATGTTTGAATAGTGAAAACACTTTAGTGGGTCAATCACCCAACTTAGAATATATTTCCACCATTATAGGACCTCTGACACTAATGTACACAAATGAATTAAATAACATGAACTTTAAAAGTTTAAGAATTAAGCTTTCAGGATTACAGTATTTTAAGGATGAAATGAAATCAAGATGCAAAGTAGTCTTCCAGTGAAGAACTGAGTTTACCACATTCCTATAATATCCAAGAGAAAAGTGTGTGTAAGAAGTACAAAGAGAGAAAAGGCATCAATGATCTGGACTACCTGTTTATCCTAAAATCTGTGATACCAATCTACCAAGCAATGTATGCCAACCTGCCCAGGAGTGAAACAACTGTTTTGGGGGTAATCACCTGCTCTCTGATTGAACCCAAGTCCTACTTCACAAGAGGGAATTTATACCAGGAATCTAAACCAGTCAGAACCCTTAGCTGATGAAATGTTAAGTCCTAGGGGTGAATTTACTAATGCTGTTCATCTGAATTGTCATAGCACCAAGCTGCCTTCTCAATATTTATGTTCATACCCATAAATAAATGCTACTCCCAGCCTTAATCAGAGAAGCTTCTCTTTACATGAAGAGCAGTGAATGTTCTTCATAGCTGCTCAAGTGGACAAGAATACATGATCAGTCCTAAGCAGAGCATTTATACCACCACCCGTATGGTTTAGGGATCATTAAGTGGACAGAAAGAATGCAAGAGCCAGAAGATAGCAAAAAAATCTGTAAAGTGCCGACCTCTGGGCTTGGCAGAGCCAACACAGTCACTGCAGCTGTGATTGCCTACAATAGGCTACAGAAGACTGGACCAATCAGCTGTCATTCATTTTTTGGGGGAGGGCTCTATTTGGTCCTATTCCTCCTGAAGTAGTGACAACTGATGGATTCTGGCATTGAGCCGTCTCTGCTTTCAATTGTGTGCCCACTGAAGTGCCCACCATGCTTAAATGGATGGTTTCAAACCCGTGGTCACAAAGATGATTCCATAGATGTCAAAGGAGAGAGAGGAATAAATGCTTTAAAGGGAATTGTAGGGGGTTTGATAAGGATGGGAAAGAGTTGGGGGTTATGGGGAGTCACAATGTTAGAATACAC
The DNA here is from genome assembly GCA_902168405.1 of Peromyscus aztecus. Lineage (NCBI taxonomy): Eukaryota > Metazoa > Chordata > Mammalia > Rodentia > Cricetidae > Peromyscus > Peromyscus aztecus. Next base: position 44,313 of record CABHPQ010170193.1, read on the forward strand.
TTTCTACATCCATGAAATTGTGAAAAAACAAACTAAATTTGAAAAATGTATACTATTTTTCTAAAAATGTGACCCCCCCCAAAAAAACCTAGGTTTACATCATGGGTTTGAGTCTATTTAATAAGTGAATGGAGATTATGGGAAACATTTTTGAGAACTTTCTCATAAGTTAGGCAAGGAAAAGAGATGGCACCTGATGCAGAACAATACACAAACTAGCAAGAAACGTTCCCATGCCAAGTAAATCTCTTTTTTAACGGAAGAGGAAGAACATATGACATAAGGACATCCACAATGACATTGTGATCAAAGCTCTTGGTGGATGATCAAGGGTTGAGTGTTACAAGAGAATGAACATTTCTTTATTTTAGAAGCCAGAAGCAAGGCAGAGAATCTGATCAATAGGAACACAAGGAAACTTGGAGAAGTTTTCTGGTTTCCTCGAGAAAACTGAAACACGTTTGTAAGCCAAGGAAAGGATCAAAGTTGGAGTTTGGAGTGTGTGGACAAAAATAAAGACAGTAGGGAACTACAATCTGTGCCATTTATAACACGAAGAGAAAACATGGTGTCATGAGAAATTATACAGAATGATTCAGTGTCATCAGAGAAATAAATTATGTTCAAAATTAAGGAAGAGAAAGAGGAAAGGAGAAAAGAAAAAAGGACTTCAGCAAAGAAAAGGCTTTAGTTGTGTCTTAATGAAGGGAAAGCTTAGAGAAGGTCTGGTGTGGGAAGAAGAGCCTGAGGCAGGGGCAGAATGAAGAGATGTACACAGCCTGGAGCATAAAGGATCATATTCCAGCAGCCAGTTCCAATCTAACTACAGCCCAGGGCCTGAGAAGGACTCCCAGTTGCAATAGGAAAATTTGAGCTATAGTACTGAGTTCTAAAGACTCTACACTAATAATTCTGAATTTCATTTTAACAAAAGAGAATTCTCAGACAACCCACGCTCTGCTCTCACATGGCCTCTCTATTTTTGTTACAACACTTTTTCCTTTATTACTTGGATTTTAATCACAAAAGTGTCATTTTCAACATGCTGATAGCTCCCCAAATATAGTCCCCAGGCTTTTCATTTTTTCCCTCAGAACATAATAAATGAATAATAAATTTGACATTATAAATTTTAGTTTAAAAACAAATAACATTAGATATATGGATATGCCTAGCAGCACTCATTGATTGAATTTTAAATGAAAGCAACTGAAAGAATTGTGACTGGGTAGAAAGTGATTTATAAGACCTGGTGAGAGGAGTCTAAATTAACTCTAACGTAATCTTCTGTGTATTTGATATGACTCGAGCATAATAACAGCAAATAGAGTATTTTAGGTATTTGCCATCCTTCAGACTCTCACAGTATACAACCCATTTTAAGACGTTATAAAGGACAAGCAAGCAACTGAGATATAAAGAGGTAGTTTGGTTCTACCACCAAAGATATAAAATCAACAGGTACTCTTGTTCTTCTTATCCTGGTAAGTAGTCTACCAGTTATTCTCTGGGTTTAAGGTCTTTTAAAGTTCATGTCCGGGTAAAAAGAAACTAACATAATTTATCTAAAAATACAAAGGAATCTATTGTGGAGGTATCTTTGTGGATTTCTGGGGACCTCTCTAGCACTTTGCTTCTTCCTATTCCCATGGGGGTCTTCATTTATCATGGTCTCCTATTCGTTGTTCTCCCTCTCTGTTCTTGATCCAGTGAGAATTGTTGAGACCATGATTAGAAAAAGCACAGGGACAAATAGCCAAACTAGTGGAAACACATGAACTATGAACCAATAGCTAAGGAGCCCCCATGGAACTGGACCAGGCCCTCTGGATAAGTGAGACAGTTGATTAACTTGAACTGTTTGGGAGACCCCCAGGCAATGGGACTGGGACCTGTCCTTAGTGTGCGACCTGGCTGTTTGGAACCTGGGGCCTACACAGGGACAAACATCCTGGGCAAAGGGAGGAGGGAACTGGACCTGCCTCAATTGACTCTACCAGGCTGAGCTGAATCCCCATGGGAGTCCTTGCCCTGGAGGACATGGGAATGGGGGGTGGGATGGAGGGAGGGCAGATGGGGGAAGGGGGGGCTGGAGGAGGGAGGACAGGGGAATCCGTGGCTGATATGTAAAATTAAATTAAATTATAAAATAAATTTAAAAAAATACAAAGGAAATAAAAGCATATTTTAAATCAAGGACTCAGTGAAATCAGTTCCTGGAGGGAACACACCTGTCAACCACAACTGCCCTCATTCTCCTTTCCAAGGGGCCAAACTCTTCCATGTTCACATAACCCAATGGAACTTGGCATACTCCATGTCTTCTGGCCTGGCCAGTCCTGGTATTTTCCTCCCTTGCCACAGAATTTACTTTAAGGATGAACCTACATTCTACCCAGTCAGAGCATTCGATGAGATCTTATAAAACCTACAGGAATCAGTCAACCAAGGGCTGTCAGGAGCCACCTCTGTCTCCAGTGGAGTCAATACACTGTGGAAATAAACCCAACAAGGGGAAAAATCGGAGCACGGAGCAGAGATAGAAGGACATCGTCTCAACCTTTACACGCAGCAACACTGAAGCCAATGGTAGCTAAGACGGTCACGATTCATTACTTTCACCTGAGTGCGGCTGCTCTCCTATCAATACTCTAATATTTAATTATAAGAATTGTAACTGCTGATCATGGACAGGGAATTTGGGGTACCTGAGGCCTTGGACTGACCCCAGAACCACAAAATGAATTAAAAATTCAGCTGGGAAATACAGGTACACACTCCCACCACCTTGGAGGCTGAGGCAGCAGGGTGTAGAGTTCAAGTTTATCCCAGGTTAGACAAGACCTTGTCTTCAATGACAAACCACAAAAAAAAGAAAGAAAGAGAGAGAGAGAGAGAGAGAGAGAGAGAGAGAGAGAGAGAGAGAAAGAAAGAAAGAAAGAAAGAAAGAAAGAAAGAAAGAAAGA
>CABHPQ010170194.1:0-14428 GCA_902168405.1 Peromyscus aztecus
GACATTCCATAATCCGGCAGTCATTACCTCATGACTACCTTGTGACTCTGTACTTTTAGACTTCCTGGTTTCTGGAATCTGGACTGACTGGTTTCAGTAACTCATGGCCTATTTCAGTAACTCATGGCCTGTTCCAGTAATTGATGGCCTGTACCTAGAAGGAGAAATCTTAGGCCTTAGTTTTAGGGTGAAAGCATTTTGGTCTTATTTTGGTTCCACACTTATAGCTTCTCCAATTTCTTTTTTCAAAGAATTGAAGTTTTTGACATACAGATCTTTCACTTGCTTGGTTAGAGTTACCCCAAGATCTTTTATAGTGTTTGTGGCTATTGTGAAGAGTGCTGTTGGCCTGATTTCTTTCTTTTTGTATATAAGAGTTGAACTTTACTAATTTGCTTATCAGCGTAGAAGTTCCCTCATAGAATTTTTGGGATTGCTTAGGTATACTATCATGTCATGTACAAATATCGATACTTTGACTTCTTTTTGATAATGTTCTTTATGTTTCTATTTTGTGGAATAATTTGAAAAGCGCTGGTATTATCTCTTCTTTGAAAGTCTATGAGAACTCTATGATGAAACCATCTGGCCCTGAGGACCCCGGATCTTTGTCTTGTTTTATTTGTTGTTGTTGGGGCTTTTAATGAATGGTTTGATTTCCTTTGTAGTTATGTCTATGTAAATTGATTAATTGATCTGGATTCAATTTTGGTATGTGATATTTATCAAGAAATTTGTCCATTATTTTGGATTTTCTAGTTTTATGGAATACGGTTTTTTTTTTTTTTGAAGTATGAAATAATGATTGTCTGGATTTCCTCAGTGTCTGTTGTTATGTACCCATTTTCATTTCAGATTTTGTTGATTTGGATATTTGCTTTGACTTTTAGTTCCTCATGGAGCCTTCTCCAAAACTGACCACATACTTGGTCACAAAGCAAATCTTAAAGACACAAAAAATTTTGATTAATACCCTCTATCTTATCAGAAAAGCATAGACTAAAGTTGGAGTTCAGAAACTACAGAAAACCTGCAAACTTGTGGAAACTGAACTACTCTCCACTGAATTACCACTGGGTCAAAGAAGAAATAAGAAAGAAATTAAAGATTTTCTAGAATTCAATGAAAATGAATGCAGGCTGTAGGGCTGGATTTGTGGGTAGATATTAATTTTGACTAAATTTGACTTTTTCGTTAAATATCCTTTTTTTGTCCATTGTGATTGAAAGTTTTGCAGGGCACAGTAGTCTGAGCTGGTATTTATGGTTTGTTAGAAGCTGCAAGATGTCTGTCCAGGCTCTTCTGGCTTTTAGAAACTTCATTGAGAAGTCTGATGTGATTCTGATAGTTCTGTCTTTACATGTTATTGGCCTTTTTCTCTTGCAGCTTCTAGTATTATTTCTATATTCTGTGTACTTAGTGGTTTGATTATTATGTGTCTGGGGGACATTTTTTTCTGGTCCAATCTATTTGGTGTTCTGTAAGCTTCTTGTACTTTTATAGATATGTCCTTCTTAATGTTGGGAACATTTTCTTCTTGATTTTGTTGAATATATTCTCTGGGCCTTTGAACAGGGATTCTTCTCCTTCTTCTATTCCTATTATTCTTAGATTTTGTCGTTTCAGAGTGTCTCAGATTGCCTGGGTGTTTTGTGTTATGAATTTTTTTATATTTAACATTTTCTTTGACCAAGGTATCTATTTTCTCTATTGTATCTTAAACACCAGAGATTCTTTGTTACATTTCTTATATCTGTTGGTGATGCTTGCATCTGTAGTACCTGTTCACTTATCCAAAGTTTCCATTTCCAGAATTTCCTCAGTTTGTGTTTTCTTTATTGCTTCTATTTTCATTTTCAGGTCTTGAACAATTTTGTTTCTCTCAAGTGTTTGGTTTTCTTGACATTCTTTAAGAGTTTTTTTTTTTCTCAAAGTTTTTGTTGGTCTTTTTCTCAATTTCTTTAAGGGATTTTTATTTTTCATATCCTATTTAAGATCCTCTATCATCTTCACAAAGTTATTTTTAAGATAATTTTCTTGTGCTTCAACTGTGTTGGAATGTTCGTGTCTTGCTGTAGTAAGACACATAGGTTCTGATAGTGACATATTGCCCTTTTTGTTATTGGTTGTGTTCTTACACTAGCATTTAGGCACCTGAATTTGGGATGATTATAAATCTAGGTGTTGATTCCTGTGTTTGACTTTGTTGGATGTGTGTTTTGTTCCTTGTTTTCTGTCTCCTCTCTGTCTTCTAGCTTAACTGGTCAAGGGTTCTTGTGACTGGTGAACGTTCAGGTCTGGTAGGGTGTCTCCACTGGGGTTAGGGGGACCTTGGGTCCCTTGATCTAGTATGGCCTCCTGCTGTGGAATAATCCTTCTATACATTGTGTGAATATATGTTTCTTTGATTGGTTTAGTAAACAAGATAGCTGGCCAATAGCTGAACAGGATAATGTTAGGCTGGAAAGCAAAACTGAGAATAGGATGAAGAAGGGCAGAGTCAGAGGCGATGCCAGTCAGCCACTAAGGAAGCAAGCCATGTAGAAAATGAGGTAACAACTCATGAGTCATGTGGCAAAGCATAGATAAGAAATGGAGGAGCCAGGTGTTGGTGGTTCATCCTTTAATCTCAGCACTATAGAGGCAGAGGCAGATGGATCTATGTGAGTTTGAGGCCAGCCTGGTTTACAAAGTGAGTTCTAGGACAGCCAGGACTACACAGAGAAACCCTGTCTCAAACTCCCATACCCACAAAGAAGAATTGAAGGTTAATTTAAATTTAAGAGTTAGGTAGTAAGAGGCCTGAGCTATCAGCTGAGTATTTATAATTTATATTAAGTCTCTGAGTCAGTTATTTGGGAAGCTGCTGCTGGTTATTTGGGGGCAGGCAGTTGGGAAAGGGAAGCTTCCACCAACAGTCCTCTGGTAAAACTGAAGTCTTCCTGGGTCTCTAGATCCACCCTGGCCTCCAAAAATCTTTGTCTTCTTATGTGGTACCTAGGACCTGTCTGGTCTCTGGTAGGACTGCTGGAGATGTTATACCAACTGTTGTGAACTGTGCCTGGGCCTATGGAGTCTACTGGAGTTCTGGGGAAAGGCTGACTGTGGGGGAGGATGGTGTGTTTGGAGAGGTTGGGCATCGTAGGTCTAAGGGGAGCAGAATTCAAGCCCAGATGGCAGGCAGGTTACTCACTGGACCAGTAACTGCATGAGTGCTGCATCAATCACACCAGTGGGATACCTCCAGAGGTGGGGGCAGCAGTGTTGCTGGTGCTGAGACAGGAGGGGGTAGGCCAAAGGACAGGTCACACACCAGTTGTGGCTGGTGTGATCTGTGACTCAGTGGTAGAAATACACTGGGCTTAGGCAGGGTCCAGCAGCACCAGGACCAGAGATGAGCTGGGATGGCTTTGGCCTGGGTTGTGGGGGACAGAATCCAGGGAGGAGTACAGGTCCACTAGCAGGCAGGTCACTCATCCTTTCTGGCTTGTGTGGCCTGGGCCTGCTTGGTGAAAGTCTTCTGGGTTTCGGGGCAGGGCCCAACAGAGGGGCCAGGGAAAAGCTAGGATGTGGGCCTGGGGAAGAATCACTGGGGACAGCATCAGGGGAAGTGTGCAGTTCTGCTGGCAGGTGGGTCACTCACCCATTCTGGCTGGTGTGTTATGTGCTTCATTGATGGCAGTCTAGTTTCCTCAATTTTAAGCCATGGGAACCATTTTCAATTAGGAAAATTTGGCTTTTAGTTAATAAAAAATGTGAAACGTGTATTTAAGGTCTGACTAGCACTGTTCTGGAAAGCTGAATATGTTTTTCTTCCAGACGCAGCTATGATTTGCTTGTCTTGAACCAAGCAAAAACCATCATTTCTTCCCCCACTGAGTAAAATAAATAACATGTAAATTATTATTTTCCTGCCACAAATCATTGTTGTCAGTAGCAAGAACTCCAGATTTAGGGGAAAAAGAGGTACAGAATGTTAAAGAACATCTCTTTATAAATTGTCCACTAAATGTGAGAAGTTTTGACCAGATGAAGCGAACAATTACTGGGGAAGAATGTAGAACTTGTGGACTTTGGTAGAAGACTTTCATTGTACACTAAGTTAAATTCCTAAAGTTCTAGTCCAAAGTATCCAAATATACAAATTTCTTTATTATGCATTGCTCTGATGGCCAATTACGGTGATTTTGTGCCGATATCTAGAAGGCAGGGTATAGAGTTCTCTGAGTATATGCCTAGGATCAAAGGAGTTCTGTCATGTGATAGGGCTATTTTTATTTTTTTGAGAAATCTCCAAATTTATTTCCACAATGACTCCTTACTGTGAAGCCCCACCAACAGTGAATCAGAGTGCTTTTCTCTCCACACTTCTCCAACTTTTGCTGTCAGATTTTTGATGATGCCCATTATCATTGGGGTGAAACAGTACCTTAAAATAGTTTTAACTGACACTTCCCTGGTGGATAGGGATAGTGAACCCTTTTAAAAATAGTATTGGCTATTTGTAATTTTTTTAAAAACTCTCATCAGTTCACTTGTGCATTTGTTGGTTGGGAGTTTTAGTTCCCTGGTATTTAATTCCTACAATTCTTTGTAAATTCTAGAAATTAGCCTTTAGTCTCTACAGTGTAGCTGGAAAAGATGGCCTCCCATTCCGTGGCTTGTCTGTTAACTCTGTCTATTATTTCCTTCACTGCAAAGCAAGTTTTTACTGTCATGAAGTCCCATCTGTTGATACTGGGATTTAGTTTCTGTGCCGGTGGTTTTCTATTAAAAAGCTTTTGCTTGCTGCCATATCTTGAAGGCTATACTATTTAGCTTAAAAAAGAATGAAGTTGAAAACTTCACACTACAATGAGTGGATTTAGGACATACAATATTAAGTGAGGCCATACTGTCTCAGGAAGGAAAAAAAAAATGTTTTCTCTAATATGTGGAATTTATCCAATAATATATGTATATGTGTAAAAGTGTACATGTGTGTACAGTATAATATGAAAATAAGATGATAAGAAAGGCCCACGTTAAGGGACAAGGAAGAACTGAATACAAGTAATGGATATGAATTGTGAAAAAGCATTTAAAATTTGTATTTTCTAGTTCTAATTCTGTCATAGATTTTCTTCCCTTTAGTGGTGCATAAGTAATTGTGCCTGTTCAGAATTTGAGCATGAAGACAATCACATCAGGTGGGAAAGTATCTGTGAATTGTACAGTACCTATTGTAAATTTTATCTCCTGGTATTTTTTGGCATCAGTAAGAAACTCACTGATTACAATTAGTTTTAATTCTAGGAAGCATTTACTTGCCAAAAGAATCAGTGTTCAATGAATAATAATTATTCTTTATATGATAAATAACTGTGCAGTTGCTAGTGAAATTCTGTAACTTTCCAGTTCTAAAAGCAATAAATGAGAAGCGATGTATTATTCAGCTTTATATCACTGTCACAAATCTCTGAAAGAGTAAGCTGTAACTGCAGAGCTTTATTTAACTCACAGTATTGGAGTTCCATGATCCAGAAGCCTCATAGCTTTGGGCCAGTGATGAGGCAGAGGTCGTGTTTGGAGTATCTAGACGTATGGAAGAAGGAGACTGCTCACCTGATCATCTAGTTGTCATAGAGAAAAGAAGAGTGGGCTAGGATCCCCACCATGTCTTAAAGCCACAGCAAATGACTTAAAGCCACAGCAAATGATTGTGTAATCTTAATCCTTTGCTTCTGATGCACTAAAAGCCAGCTATTGAATAGAGGGGAGCAGGATGTCTATAAATTATTATATAAATACTGTGAATTAACTATATAGATTGTATAAACCAGATGATGGATAATTGTCTCCTTAAATCTTGTATTTTAATAATTCGAAGTCCAACTTTTAGAAATAATATGCTAAATGTGAGACATTGTGATGACAATTCTGAGTTCTTAAAATTATTAAATTTGACTTTTATAAATTCATGTATTCCTGAATTGTAACTGTTAAAGGAAACATTATTTAATAGCTGGACACAGTATTTATGCTGTCATGTCTACTGCTTCCTTTTTACTTTAATTGATGACTTGATTTCACTCATTTTTCAAAGAGACATTTAGTAATAGAATTGCATCTCTCGACACAGGCCAAAACATAAATCAAATTTTTTTGTCCATGAATTTTGAATTAATAGTGACGGCAACATTCAACAAAGAGAAAGTTTAAATGCATTTCATAATTACAGCAACAAAGTGTATTGATATTTGACAGTCAGTGGTGTTTGTCCTTGCTGGCATCAGTCTGAATGTTGACTGACACAAGTCATGTACAAATTATTTTTAAGCAATTAACCTCTCATTTTACACCTATCAACATGTTTTTGCCATGAACGCATCATACAAAGTGTTCACTAGGTTCTGTCAAACTTAACACTTGCCTCTAATAAGAATTTTATAACAGAAGTCATTGAACAAACAAAATATTAGCCTTATATAACCAAATAAAGGAAACTATGCAAGTATTTGGCCTATTCATATACTCATATTGAAACAAAATGCTATAAGGCCATAACTTGATAACAAGCTCTGAAAGTAGGATATTTATCAGTTTAGAATCTTATTTCATATATCTCTTTTCTCATATACAAGTACTTTCTGACAAATTTTCATTTTTTTTTTGTTATCTCGTTTATTATATCTCAATGAGAGTTTCTTCTCCTTACTGTCCTTCCAGTTTCCCTCCCATTTCCTCTTCCGCCAAATCTCCTCTTCCTCCACTTCCCTTCAGAAAAGGACAGGGCTCCAAGGGATATCAATCAAACATGGCATATCAAGTTGCAATAAGACTAGGTAACTCCCCTCATATTATAAGGCTAGGCGAGGCAACCCAGCAGGAGGAAAAGTGTCCCAAAAGCAGGCAAGAGAGTCAGAGACAGTCCCAGCTCCCACTGTATATATATACACACATACATGCATACATATGTATGTCTGCATGTATAATATATACATACATATATAATATACACAAATATGTGTATATACATATATACATACATATTATATATATACATAAATAAACACACATACACACAAATATATAAAAACAATTTATCAAGTTTATTTTTGTTGTTTGTGTGTATTTGATTTCAGGGCTGACCACTCTGTAATAGACAACCAACAAGGGTGCCCATCACTGCCAGAGGCTACATCTCCTCCCAGTAATGATTAATTGCCTGTAGTTCTTCTGTCTAGTGCAGGGCCCTGAAAAATGATCCCCCTTCTGTCTAGTGTGTCCATTGACATTTATAAGAATACTATGCCAGCTGCCAAGGGGGTTAAATAATTAAGAGGCCTACTCAGTTGCAACCTCTGTAAACCGCAGTTACCAGCATGGCAAAATATGCATAAAGGTGAAGCAAGTAGCGCTCACATGCCAGTGGAAATCAACTGTCTTATTGGACCGATGGCCTACTCAACAGTAGAGGAGTCCTGCCTGTTTCCGAACACCTAGCCAGCTTCACAGGCCAGCGAGGGCACGGATCTTATAAAAGAGTCTATTGTAGGCACTTCGCTAGACCAGCGTAATTCCTTACCACGTTCTAAATTGTATCCTTAGTCCCACAGATAAGTGCAGCTACCATCCCACGTCAAAGAAGCCTTTCCTTAAAGAAGCCAGTAGAGACTATCATGAATATTTATAATTGACATAATGCAGAGATCAACTGATTGTGAGGAGCTCAGGCATAACAATAACCTTTCTCAGCTCCAAAGCTTAAACAATGAGAATTATACCAATTTGGGATGCAATTGCACATAGGTGTGTGGTATGTTAAATGTTCTATTTAGATTTAAACTTATTACAATTTTGCTCCATCATGTTTAAAATGATATTTTAAATAAATAAAATTAGCTCTTTCTATCATGATAGAAACTCAAATTAAAAGAAATTCCTTTAAATGAAAACTTATAACAAAATAAACTACGGAAAGCACATACATACATTAAAATGTTTAGTCCCACTATTAGTCAAATAGTTGAAAGACAAACTTAGATGTATCTATGGTTCAAAACAGGCAATGAAGCTGATTTGATAACAATTAATTATGTGAATATAGACCATGACCAGTATCTAACAAAACGGTAAAGGGAGTATAAGCTTGGTCAGTCTTGCATAGAAGCATTTTAAATAGTGCCTTCAATATAAATCACAAATTGTTTGACTTCTTAATCAAATGATTTAATGAAGGCCATATCCAATCATATAATAAACAAATAGATAAATGTTTTCAACAATATTTGTTATCACACTTGAATTTTTACCAAAATCATTAAAACTTAAGTCCAGTAAAACAGGTTGAAAAGTTTATTTGTTTATATTTTATCTTAGTTGTATCTATATGTTCAAAATACAATCTAAATTGATGTCAAACATTTGAAAATTTTCAATTTTGGCATCTGCATTATTCTTTTTTTAAATTTTTTTTTATAATAAAATTTAATTTTACATCAGCCATGGAGTCCCTGGCCCTCCCTCCTCCCCCCCACCCCCCCCCCCCCGCGCCCCATCCTCCCTCCAGTTCACCACCCATTCCCATCTCCTCCAGGACAAGGACTCCACTGGGGATTCAGCTCAGCCTGGTAGATTCAGTCCAGGCAGGTCCAGTCCCCTCCTCCCTTCACCCAGGCTGAGCAAAGTATCCCTGCATTGTTCTTTTATAAATATTATTCTTTTTATTTTATGAAATTATTATATAGTTACATAATTTCCCTTTCCTTCCTCTAAACCCTCCCATCTGTGCCTACTTTCCCTCTTTCAAATACATGGCCTTTTTTGTCATTAGTTTTTGCTACGTACATATATATATATAAAAACATCCATATAAGTCCCACCAATATGATGCCTAAAACATGAGCTGAACAAGGACAACAGTAGGTAAGCTAACAGGAATGGGAAAAGGCCCAGGAATTTTTAAAGAACTAGAGGCAATTAAGGAATGCCGAGAGGAGGAGAAACAGGTTTTCCTAAAGAAGAGCATACCAACTAGTAATTCAACGCCAAACGGTCACCTTAAAAATTATGCATGATTCTTCTAAAACTAAAACATTTTAAAAGGAGGAGGAGGAGTGGGCATGGGGGAGAGGGGACGTAGGTGTGGGGAATGGGGAGAAGTGGAAACTGTGGTCGGGATGTAATATATGAGAAGAAGAAAAAAAAATAAAGCATTTAACTAGTCAAAGTGTGCATTTCTAGTTTTCTCATATATATATTACATATAATTTGTATTCATATATATATATATATATATACATGTATGTATTTTTATGTCACTGTCTAGTGGAAGGACTAATTTTAGATCGAGAAGTAAGGCTACAATAATTCTTTTTCTTTTTTATTGACTTCTGTTTTCAAGTGAAAGCATCTTATATTAGCTTTCAGCCACTAACCATACATATGTTAGTATAATCCTTGTCAAGTGCATGTGGAATAACTGTTAATACTCACTTCTATTCAGGTAGATGTCTAATAATACTTCTAAAAGTTGTACCATGCTAGAAGGTAAAGGCTTAGTAATAAATGTACATGAGCAGTACTTGTCACAGGGTGTTTTTACATACTTTATATGCATGCTAATGTTATCCACACATACAAATGTAGGTTTACCATCAATTTAGCTGTATTCCCCATTGGACAGTTTTGAAAGAGCCTCTTAGAAGATGACTCAAAGTCTCAATTGGATAAAGCCCCTTTCCTATAGAATTGATTCCCTTGTAAAATAAAAAGCATACTCCGTATGGCTGAATCTCTTTGCTAAATGAGGATACAGTAATAATAGCTGGTTAAGTAAAAACAGAAGCTGAACTCTGCATTTTGCCAGAAGTGTGAGCAAAATTCTGCTTTAAAGCTACCCTATCTATAAACACAATTTTAAAAATAATAATGATATCATTGAGCATGCCTTTAATTCCAGCATTAGTGAAGTAGAGGGAGGTGGATCTCTGTGAGTTCAAGACCAGCTTGGTCTATGTGTCACATTCTAGACTAGATGGAGGTACATAGTAAAAGAGAATTTAAAAATATATAAAATATAAAAAAGATTAAATTTAAAAACATACAAAAATACATAAAAATTTTATATCCATATAAAAAAGAAAATTAAAAAATAGGTAATACCTAAAACTCTGTCATTGTCCTGGAGAATACTAATATTCTTTTTTTAGTAAAAATTTTATCACTCCTTTCTTGTTACTTAGGGTCTCTAAGTCTGTAGATTGTAGTGTGGTTATCCTTTAATTTATAGCCAATAACCACTTATAAGTGGGTATAACAGCCATGTTTGTCTTTCTGGGTTTGGGTTACCTCACTCAGGATGGTCTTTTCTAGTTTCATCTATTTGTTATCAAATTTTATGATATTGTTTTTAACAGGTGAGTAATACTCCATGGTGTATATGTGCCACATTTTCTTTATCCATTTTTTGGTGGAGGGGCATCTATATTGTTTCTAATTTCTGACTATTTTGAATAAAGCTGCCATGAGCATAGTTTAGAAAATGTCCTTGTGGTGTGGTGGAGTATCCTTTGGGTATATGCCCAGGAGTGGCATAGCTGGGTCTTGAGGTAGATTGATTCCCGGTTTTCTGAAAAACTGCAGTATTGATTCCAAAGTGGCTGCACCAGCAATGGAAGAGTATTCACCTTGCTCCATGCCAGGTGTCACTTGTGTTTTTGACCTTAGCCATTCTGACAGGTGTAAGATGAATTCTGAGTCCTTTTGATTTCCATTTCCCTGATGGCTAAGGATGTTGAATATATAAGTGATTCTCAGTCATTTGAGATTCCCTTGAGAAAAATCTGGTTAGATCTCAATTCCATTTTTGATTGGATTATGTAGTTTGTTGATGTTTAGTTTCTTGAATTCTTTATATATTTTGGATATTAGCCCCTCTATCAGATATGGAGTTAATGAAGATCTTTTCCCATTCTGTAGGCTGTCTTTTTATCCTTTGGACCGTGATTTGCATTACAGAAAATTTTCAATTTCATGAGGTCCCATTTATTAATTGTCAATAGTGCTATTGGTGTTCTGTTCAGGCAATTGTCTTCTGTGTCAATGTATACAAGGCTATTCCCCACTTTCTCTTGTATGAAGTTCAGTGTATTTGGTTTTATGTTGAGGTTTTTGATCTACTTGTACTTGAGTTTTGTTCAGGGTGAAAAATGTTGATTTTTTTCATTCTTCTACATGCAGACATCCAGTTAGATCAGTACTATTTGTTGGAGATGCTTTCTTTTTTCAATTGTATGTTTCTGACTTCTTTATCAAATATCAAGTGTTCGTAGGTATGCATATTTACATCTGGGTCTTTGATTCAATTCCATTAATCCACCTGTCTGCTTTTATACCAACACCATGTGATTTTTATTACTATATTATTACTATTACTATAACTTTGTAGTAGAGCTTGAAATCAGGGATGGTGAAACCTCCAGATGTTCTTTTATTGTATAGGATTGTTTTAGCTATCCTGGGATTTTTGGTTTTCCATATAAAGTTGAGTACTGTTCTTTCAAGGTCTGTAATGAATTGTGTTGGAATTATAATGGGGATTACCTTGAATCTGTAGATTGTTTTTGGTAAGATGTCTATTTTTATTATGTTAATTCTACCAATCCATGAGCATGGGAGATCTTTCAATCTTCTGATGTCTTCTCCAATTTCTTTCTTCAAATACTTGAAATTCTTGTCATACAGGTCTTTCTTTTACTTGCTTTGTAAGAGTTACCACAAGATATTTTATATTACTTGTGGCAATTGTGAAGGGTGTTGTTTCCCTGATTTCTTTCTCACCCCCCCCTTTTTTTTCCTGTGTATATAGGAGGGCTACTGATTTTTTTGAGTTAATTTTGTTTCCAGTCACTTCACTGGAGGTGTTTTTCAGCTGTAGGTCCCTGTTAGAATTTTTGGGGTTGCTTATGTATGCTATCATATCATCTGCAAATAGCTATACTTTGACTTCTTCCTTTCCAATTTGTATCCCTTTGATCTCCTTTCGTTGTCTTATTGTTCTAGCTAAAACTTCAAGTACTATATTGAATACATAAGGAGAGAGTGGACAGCCTTATATTGTTTCAGATTTTGTTGGAATTACTTTAAGTTTCTACCTACTTAATTTAATGTTTGCTATCTACATGCTGTATATTGCCTTTATTATGTATTATTGCATCCCTGATCTCTCCAAGACTTTTATGATGAAGTGGTGTTGCATTTTGTCAAAGGCTTTTTCAGCACTTGAGATGATCCTGTGTTTTTTTTTCTTTCAGTTTGTTTATATGGTGGATAATATTGACAAAGTTTCATATGTGGACCCTTCCCTGCATCTCTGTGATGAAGCCTACTTGATAACTGTCCATGGTATTTTTGATGTATTCTTAGGTTTAGTTAGCAAGTATGTTATTGAATATGTTTGCATGTATGTTCATAAGGGAAATTGGTCTGTAATTGTCTTTTTTTTGAGTCTTTATTTGGTTTGGGTATCAGGGTAACTGTAGCCTCATAAAATGAATTTGGCAATGTTTCTCTGTTTCTATTTTGTGAAATAATTTCAGTAGTATTGGTGTCAACTCTTTTTTGAAAGTCTGCCTGAATTCTGTTCTAAAACTGTCTTGTCCTGGTCTTTTTTTCATTGGGAAACTTTTAATGACTACTTCTATTTCACTAGGGTCTATAGGTCTATTTAAATCACTTATCTCATCTTGTTTTAACTTTGATGAGTCATAACTATTTCCTTAGGTGTTATAGGCCTATTTAAATTGTTTATCTTATCTTTATTCAACTTTGATAAGTAGTATCCATTGAGAAAACTGTCCATTTCTTATAGATTATCCTATTTTGAGGAGAAAAGGTTTTTGAAGTTTGACCTAATGATTCTTGGGACTTCCCTAGTGTCTGTTTCTTATTTGTTAATTTAGATATTCTCTTTACCTTTTAATAGGAGTTTGTCTATTTTGTTGATTTTCTTAAAGAACCAACCCTTTGTTTCATTGATTTGTTGTTTTGTTCTTTGCTTCTCTTTTACTGATTTAAGACCTTGGTTAGATTATTACCTGTGGTCTACTCCTCTTGGATGTGTTTGCTTCTTCTTTTTGTTCTAGAGCTTTCAGATGTGCTATTAAGTCACTAGTATGAGATCTTTCCAAATTCTTCATGAAGACATTGGTGCTATGAACTTTCCCCTTAGCACTGTTTTCATTGTTTTCCATTAGTTTGTGTATGTTGTGCATTCAGTTTCATTGAAATGAAGGAAGTCTTTGATTTCTTTCCTTATTTCTTCATTGACACAGTGGTGATTCTGTAGAGAGTTGTTTAGTTTCAATGAGTTTGTAAGCTTTTTGTTGTTTCTATTGTTGAAATCCAGCCTTAATTCATGTTGGTCTGAAATGACAAAGGGAGTTATTTTAATTTTCAGTGGGCTAGAATAGTTGACTGCATATCAGATTACAAGCTTCTTCTCAGCATACACTCAGGCATACATAGTAACAAAGCTAGATTAGATGAAGTTACCTTTGCCCTACACAGGGACATACATGTGTGGACAAAGAATGGTGTAGAAAGATGATAAAAGAATGAGGTATTGGGACCTCCCTCTCTTAGAAAAGTTAACTTGTGCAGAGCCACTGTGGTATAATATAACCAATGAACAAAAGAATGCTAGGATTAAACATATAATCAAATTCTATAAAGATACAAAATATAAAAATTATATTGTACAAGAAATTAAGTAATAACTACAGCAGCTTTGTCCTGAGGATTTTTCTTGGGCATTCTGAACATTAAGAGTTAATAGTACATTGCTCAGAATATGGCAATCTGTCTAGGCTAGCTTGGAGATTTTCTTTCTGTCTAGCATCCTTGAAATCACAAGAGCTGCCAGCCTGAAAATAGGCAGTTATATCCCTCCAGAGTCTTAAAAATTAGGCTATGGGGTTAATGAGTAAAAATGTAAAAGATAACCCAGTTTATCAATGATGACGAAACTTGAGAGAAAATAATTGTAAAAAGTAACTATGTTGTCACAGTTTATCAATGATGACTAAACTTATGACCCTAGATGTGCAAGAATAAAAGTTAAACACATGTCTGGAAACAAAAATGATATGATCTATGTTTTGGAACAATATGAATCTATTCCTACTTACTGACTTCTGTATAAATAGAGAAGCACTCTTAGGGCTAATCAGTCAGGCTGTGAGATTTTCACAACGACCAATGGCCAGGGTCAGTCCTCCCATGCCAACTCCTTACCTCCTCTCTGGGACATTAGCATTGCCAAGGATGGCCCTGGCAACCAGTGATTGTTAATTTCTGTTATTTTGGTGGTGGTGGAGGAGGGTTTGTGTGTGTGTGTTTGTGTGTGTGTGTGTGTGTGTGTGTGTGTGTGTGTGTGTGTGTGTGT
>CABHPQ010170194.1:14438-42662 GCA_902168405.1 Peromyscus aztecus
TGGCATCCATGGTCTCTTAGTGTCTGAAAGACATCTGTCCAGGCCCTTCTGGCTTTTAGAGCCACCATTGAGAAGTTGGGTGTAATTCTAATAGGTCTGCTGTTATATGTTACTTGTCCTTTTTCTTTTGTAGCTTTTTAATAGTCTTTCTTTGTTCTACATGTTTAGTGTTTTTATTATTATGTGATGGGGGGATTTTCTTTTCTGATTTGATCTATTTTGTATGCTATAAGCTTCTTGTAACTTTACAAGCACATGCTTCTTCAGGTTAGGAAAATTTTCTATGATTTTGTTAAACATATTTTCTAGGTTTTTGAACTAGGATTCTTTTCCTTCTTCTATGCCTATTATTCTTAGTTTTAGTCTTTTCATAGTGTCCCCAATTTCCTGAATGTTTTATGATAGGAGTTTTTAGATGTAGCACTTTCTTTGACTAATGAATCTATTTCTACTATCTTATCTTCAATGCCTGAGATTCTCTCTTCCATCTCTTGTATTCTGTTGGTGACACAGCTGTAGTTCCTATTCACTTACCTATATTTTACCATTCCTGAAATCCCTCAGTTAGTGTTTTTTTTTCCAGCTTCTATTTTAATTTCTTGTCTTGAATGATTTCCTTCACCTTTTTTTTCTTGGCTTTCTTGACATTCTTGAATGGATTTATTGATTTTTCTCCATTTTTTCTTTGTTTTTTTTTTCCTTGAATTCTTCAAGGGAGTTTTTCATTTCCTTTTTAAGGACATGCATCATTTTTCATAAAGTTGGCTTTAAGGTCACTTTCCTATACTTCAGCTCTACTTAAAAATTCCAAGTCTTGCTGTTGTGAGATAGCTGGGTTCTGGTGGTGCCATATTGCCCTGGCTATTGTTGATTGTATTCTTATACTTACGTTAAGTCATCTGAGTTTGGGATGATTAGGTATAGGTTCTGATTTTTGAGTTTGTCTTTATTGGATGGGTGTTTTGTTCCTTGGTTTCTGATTCTATTGGTCTTCTAGTCTGTGTGGCCTGGATTTCTGGCAGTCTGCATGACCTCTGACTTAGTAGGGTGTCTCTTTTCATGTTGGAAACTGGCCTTCTGGTGGTCGGCTTGGCCTTTGTTGTAGCAGAGTGTCTTTGTTCTTCTGACTGCTGTGGCCTACACATGAGCAGGTAAATTCAGCTGGAGTTGGGAGGAAGGGCTGGCTATGGGGAGGATAATGAGGTGGGAGGGTTTGAGAACTGAAATAGGTCTTTATAAACAAAATCTTGGGAGCGTGGCAGTTGAGCTACCAGGTGAGTTATTCATTTGTTCTTCTGTCTGGTGTGGCCTGCACCTGAGCATCATACAAAGATTTCTATTTTGAAACTACATTTTTCTGCTAGATGACTTTATTAATAATATTAATATACCATTAAGTAGTGCTCCAAACAATTCAACCACTAATTATATTTAAACACTATGAATTATAACTGTATATTTCAAGCAGATATAAAGACATTCAGCAGATATTAAGGTATACTACTATTTTCTAAATTCTTTTCTTGAAAATAGCACTGTGGTAACCTCAGGTCAAAAAAGGATGGAGTTTAAGATCTATCAACTCTGCACAACACTTACATAGATATTTCTCTTAACTATTACATATATGTATCATCACCCAAGACTGAAAAGGAAGCAACAATAACATGTGCTCTCCAACAATGACAAGCAAAGGTTACTTATATTGTGTAAAGAAATAGCTGCACTTTCCATAAAATCCATTTATATAAGTTACTGCTACAAAGACAATGGATGGCAAATTTGTTTTAAATTATTTTAAAAGCCTTTTTTTTTTCGTGGCAGTACAAATTTCAGAAACTCTAAGACAAGATGAATAATAATGTCACTCTAATTTCAAACAATAAAATGTACGGCCTGATTTATTTTCCCCAAAGAGTATACAAACACTGTTAAATTATTTTATGTTTCCCTGCTTACTAGAAAGTCTCAATTGTCATATACCAAAATCTCATTTATATGTCCTGTCAGAAGGAATTAAAACAAGAATAGTAAGAATTTTATGGACTTTCAACCTGATTATTTTGTGATGGTTGTAGTAAGTGAAGCTCGACTAATATAATATTTTCTGTGGAAGTCTTACATAACTTGATTTGATAACTAAATAAAATAGGGTATATTTATTGTTAATGTATCAAAGGAGACTTAGAAAGGGTGAAAGCTTAGCAGACCTTTTTTATAATGCAATATCCATCCTTCTTGAAGATCAGTAGTGGTGTTTTAGATTGATGTATTAAATCTAGATGTATAGGCCCTTTAGGCAGCTATTGACAGAACATTAACTACCATGAACTATAGCAAGCCTAAGTTCTGCCTGAACTTCTTAGTGTTCACGTTGGCTAATTTAAACTTTAAATGTTCTCTTAGACTCTCAAAAACTTATTCAGAATATATTAAAATTCTTGTAGATCATGAACAGACTTGTGTCATAGATCTTTGAGCTTTGGGATTGCCCTTGACTGAATGTAACCTTTCTTAAATATAATGTAATATGTGAAGACATAAGAATTATAAAGACTGCTGCCCATTGCACATATATGAGTATGGGTTTGTTTGATATCATAAGTTAAGGATTTAAACTTAATTTGGGACCAGATGGAGAAACAACATTTGTGAATACGCATGTACACATGGGCATGTGCTTTGCTTATAATTGCTAAGTGGAAAGTCTCATAAATAAGGCATTAAATCTGAAACTGATAATTATAATTACTAATTATTCTGAAAAGGTAATGATTTCCTTTACGTACTAAAAACACTTTATTTAATAGGGGATTTGCTTCTAGATATAACAGACCTATAGGCCCTATGTCAAAGACTGAGATATTCTCAAATCATAAAACCAATATCTCACATAAACTTATGAATGATGAGAATATAGTCCACAGAAATGAGCTCAGAAACTGCCAAACTCAAGAAATGTAAGGGGAACTTCTAAGGCCCATGTTATATATAGTATACCTTCTCAGCAGAAAAAAATCCAAATACTAGCAAGAATTTTTTTTTTTTTAGAAACAATGAAAGAAAACAGTCAAGGACATCTTTAAATATAGAATGAAGGATTTTATCAAACTAGAGTCAAAATTCTAATGAAATTTAGCTCAAAGTGTCATGTCACAGTTTTCTCTAACACCTTTCATCTTGGAAACTTCTTAAGACAGTGTGTTTATAGTAAAAGGAAACTGTAGGATGTCCTAAGGGGGGATGAAATATGGCAGGGAAGCTCATTAAGACTGGAAAGAATAGAACTCAAAGTAGCTCCAAGAAGTCCCTGAAAATGATGAGATGTACTAGGAGGCTCCCTCCTTAAAAAATATAAATAATAATAAGGAATGTGAGAGTCACTCTCAGACAAGCCCAGCTGCTTAGAAGGAACAAAGACCAGCTGAGTCCTGTTGAGGCTCAGACTAACTGAGGAACCTTTTGACTGCCTGCAGGATGTGCCCTGTGCTTCTGGTTCCCAGCTTTGTGAGCTGTCACCCACACTGGGGTGGGCTTTTGTGAGGCAGCTGTCTTTGAGTCATTTTTGTGCCTGTAACCACTCACCCATGTTCCTGCAAGGAATGCCAATGAAGCTCATTGTTTCACCTAATTTGACATTGGTATCATCTGTACTTTGGTCTGGCATCTGTTCCCTATCTGGGGTGAGAAGACATCTGTGTTGTGTCTGCCCCCCCCCAAAAGTCTCTCTCTCAAAAAAGAGGGGAGACATTTTCAGATTTACAAAAGCTGCCAGAATTTGCCATTGGCTCAACTGTTTACTTTCAGGAACACAAGAAGAGTCCTTCAAACGGAGGGAAAAGGATACTTGAGGGAACTTGAATATACAAAAACAGTTTGTGAACACTGAAATGACAGCTAACCAGGCAAGCAAATAGCTGTCAAAGTCCTAAATGTCTTTAAAAGTTCAAACACAGTCTTCAAAATAAAAACTAAATGCTTACATTACAACATGTGTAAAGAAAGAGAACCTGACACTAATAGCATGCCATTAGGAAAGCAATGAAATTGTTCTTTTGTGAGGGTCTTATTAACACCATCAACCATCTGGGCTACCTAGTGTGGGAGGATGTTTCTTATTTGTGAGTTAGTGTGATATCACTTGTAGAATTTTCCCAACTGAGAACATGTATCTCTGTAAGTAATTAAGTTTCCACTTAAGGCAGAAAGAAGGAAGATAAGGCACATGGAAGTAGCATCAAAACTCATTCCATTGGTAACCAAATGGTTATGAGAATAAGACATTGTCTAGAATTAGACAATTTCTTTGAATATGTTTTAAAAATACAAATTGGCCACAGTGATGAGCTATAATTCCTCTAACTTATTGGAGAGATTAAAAGCGTTACAAGAAAAATTTGTCACGTATTCAGGTATTTGTAATGTATACACTAAATTAATGTTACTTTACTTATTATTATAATATTCCAGTTTTTGTTTTATATCTTGTGTGATAATATGTATATAGATAATCTTTTGCTCAATAAATATTTGTTTCACTGATATATTGTGCATTATATGTATATAAATAATCTGAATTTCAGAAGTCAAATAATGGTGTTAAATTCTGTTACAGTATTATAGGAGAAAGGTAGATTGATAAAGCATAAATTTATACCAAATTCTCTAAAGACGATGGAATCTGAGACAGAAAATAAGGCACTTACAGCTTACTGAAAATTAAAATCTAAAGCTCGATCCTAATTAGTTTTAACAATAAAAACTTGGAGTCAGATATTGAGGGTGAAAGCTGAAAGATCAGAGCAGCAGAGCAGTCAGCCACCAGAGACTTCTCACCTCTACAAAATCTCAGACTGAATGGGGACGATCCTGTCTCTATGAATCCTCAGACTGAATTGATGCCTGGATCCCATCTCCACCTGCCATATATTCCTGTCTCTACCTCCCTAGTGCTGGGATTGATGATGTGAGCCTCCCATATACTAGGTTCAAAGGTATGATCCTCCCTAGTGCTGGGATCAAAGGTGTGAGCCACCACCACCACACTCTTTCTCTTTTAACTGGTTCAATCTTGTGTAGCCCAACGTGGCCTTGAACTCCTGATCTCCTAATTTCTCCTACCAAGTGCTGGGATTAAAAGTGAGTGCCACCACTGCCTGGTCTCTATGGTTAACTAGTGGCTAACGTCACTCTCTGACCTTCTGGCAAGCTTTATTTGTCAGAACACAAACAACATATCATACAACTGAAATCTCAAGGGAATGTGAGTGGTTAGTGAAGGAAATAGAGGTGTGAGAGAGCAAAGAAGACAGTGCAAGAAGAAGGAACCAGGATGCAGAACTAGCCTCAACTTAGAAGAAAATGGTTGAGAGCAAGACTCTTTGAGATTCTTTAAACATAACATGGGGAACAAATGAGATCATTTATCTGTTAATCTTCTTAGTCCTACTTTGAGCAATGTTTCTCCATATTAAGAGAACTTTCCAGAAGAGTTTCAGTTCATATCACCCAGAAGTTTTCAGAGCCTCTAGAAAAGTATAGTGGAGTATGGTACATGCAGCAGAAATATGAGGTACTAGCCTTTTACATTAATGCCATAGGTTCAGGTAATTTAAAATGGTATTGTTCTCCTTAATAAACAGTTTAGACTTCAATGTGTGTGTGTGTATGTGTGTGTGTGTGTGTGTGTGTGTGTGAGAGAGAGAGAGAGAGAGGGGGGGGGAGACCTATGTGGCCCCTGAATCTGTTTAACTTTTAACAAGCTACATACATTCCCCCTTTCCCAAGATGCATACATTTATAATAGGGATAACAAATGTGTTTGGCACATTGACTTTTTGTGAGAATTTAATATGCTCTAGGTCTTTAGCATAACATAATAAGCAATAAAATTTGGTGCTATTATATTACTATAACCTACTGTTATAACATGTTAGATGTTTGTCACTCTAGAATGACTGGGAGAGATATAAGCATATTTATTATATCAGAGCATAGTTGGGGCCTTAAACTATGCCACTTTTGAATTAATGCTGTCATTGAAAACAGTGATATGCTACAAAAATAGCTGCAACTGGTCTGTAAATCAACCATCTTGGTTTTCCTAATTTTAACTTACCCCTTGTTATGGAATATTAGTTTAAGATGTGTTACATTCATTTATGATGTGGAATTTGTTTAATTATGCAAAGATATGTTGCATTCTTTTCTGTTGCATTTGTTAAGCTCTGTAAAGCTGTGTTATTTTGTCTGTTTAAAACACCTGATTGATTTAATAAGAGCTGGGTGGCCACATGGGAGTCTATGGCACTTCTTCCATATAAAGTTAATAGATTATTAGTTAATAGGTTTTAACTATTATTTTAATTATTAATAAATTTTAATATTATTAATAGTTAATAGGTCAGAGGACACTCTGTGGGACCAGTCTTTTCCTTCTACCTTTTTATGGGTTCCAGGGATTGAACACAGGTCATCAGAATTGTACAGCCATCACGTGTAATGAACCACATCCCAGGCTCACCACAACACATCTGCCCCAGTTAGTTTTCCACTTTTTGGTACATCTGGAAAAAAAAAACACAATTTCTTTAAAATATGAAGTGTAACCTAAATTTCTGACTAACTCTTATGGGAATGGTGTTTTTGTCAATGATGTGAAAAAATAAATATCCTATAACAGTTGGCAAATGAGGAAAGACCGATAAATTGTTCGATGCAGACTTTGGGCTGAAGTTATATGAGTTGTAAAAATTATACATGCAAAAAGTTTCTGATGAAATTATTTATTTCCAAATAGATTAGTATAAATGTATTTATAAATAAAGATGATGTTTTCTGAACTGAAGAATTTCTGTAACATTTCACACAATATTTCATTCTATCACACAGGACATTTTAATTAAGAATTAACCCCAGCATGCAGCAGAAATAAATTCTTATTTACTCAAGCTGGCATAAAGATAATTTCAAACTTCTAGCGAGATGGTTATTTTTAAAATATTGTTTGAAATTTATGATGAGAAGAGGATTGTGAATAATTAGGAGCAGATGTTAAACCATAATGTGTCCATGTCAAACCTTGATTTACCTCTATGCTTATATTCACTCACAAAAGTTTCCCCCAGTCTTTATGACAGAAATATCTTAAAAAGGCCAGTGATGAACACAGAGAATCATGGCTGCCTAAGATGCTAAGAATAAAAGACAGTTGTGGGCTCAGGCTTAAACAAGACATTTATACCACCCCCTCAGAGTTTCAGAATGCTGCGAAAGTGGAGACAGGATGTGTGTAAGAGCTGGAAGACTGACTGAAAGTCTGAAAAAAGACCCTCTATAGACTAAATAAAACAATTGTCATCATTAACTCACAGCAACTGTTTTTACATGCACTGGGCCCAGACAAGACTGGCTCAGTCAATAATCATTCATGGAGTGGAGCAAAGTTTGTGGGCTCTACTCTTCACTGATGAACGACTGTCTTTTGACAGATACTGGAGAGAAGAGTCACCTTCTTCCATTATGTAACCACTGCTGAGCTGACTATGGTCCATTGGATAGCTCCAGATCCACCATCAAACAGACTACTGTTTAACTCACTGGGTCACAAAAGAAAGTTACACATGAACAAGAGACAGAAACAAAGTTGGGGGTCTGGGGAAGTATGAGCGTGGCAGAAATGGTGGCGAGGTGAGAGGTATTAGTGATTATATGATGTATGTACATGTTACTAAAATTATACAAAAAATTAAAGACCTGAAGTCTCTATGAGAGATCTGCATTCTTGGCATATTGTCCTAGCATCTTGAAAGGATAATAAAATCAGCTACCACTGTTTGAGTCATGAAATATGAGAAAATCAATCTGCTATGGATCTGGAAGCTTCATTCCCTCTTGGCTAGCTTTTATAGTGCTGTGAGGTGCTATGCAAGCTCATGGAGGACAGAAGTTATCATCATTCATACCCAACTGGGAATCTCATGAGCTACAATAATGACTTCCCTGGCAAGACATAACCCCTGATGTAATAGTGACACAAACATGATGGGAGTAACTGTCCAGAATATTTTTGTGTCAACTTGACACAAGTTTAAGTTGCTTGGAAAATAAACCTCAACTGAGGATGTTTCTATATTGTTGGCTTGTAATAAAGTCTGTAGAGAAGTCTGTGATTAGTGAAGAATGTTGGAAGGACCAGTAAACAGTGTATTGTGGGCAGTCTCATCCCTGGCACTTTGGTCCTGGATGGTATAAAAAAGCAGATTGAGCAAGCCATGAGGGAGCAAGACAGTAGTGAGTGTCTGTCCATGGCATCTGCTACAGTACCTGCCTCCAGGTTCCTGCTTTGAGTTTCTGCCCTGACTTCCCTCTGTGACAGAAAGTGACCTGATAGTGTAAACTAAAACAAACTCTTTCCTCAAACAGTTCATGGTTCTTCCACTGACTTTCATTTCAAGCATGACTTTCATAACTCCTTCATTATTTGTTTATGCTTAGCTCAAATGTCACTTGTTCAAAGTATCTTATAATATCCTACTCATTCATATAATATACATTATCTGAAATTAACTTAGCACTTTGTTGTGGTAGTGACGTTTGTCTAACCATGCTATGCTATGATTTCTGTGATAGCAAGATTACTTCCCCTTATTTAAAATACCTGGAATCAAGAGCATTAGGGAAGAAAATTAGAAGATGAAGGCAATAAGTGATGGGAAACAGATGATTTAAATGCATATCTTTTTATAGTCACTGGAAAGAATTAGACTTCATTCAAAGCAAAATGTCACTGGGTAGGAAATACTGAAATTAGATAGGATTAAGCAGGAAACGAGTGGGAATATAGGGGAGAAAAGACAGAGGCAGGAGAATTCAACAAAGTGAGGTGGGTTTGAAAAGAAAAGCAACATATTATCATATAAACAAATTAGAAAATATGACTACTAATTCCTATAAATATTGGAAGGGAGACACTTTGAACAGATAGAAAAAGCTACTCCTATAAATCAATGAGGTTTTAAGTTAAACTCCCATGCCAGATGTAGTACACCTTCTTATGATTTTTAAGTTAGGGACACCTATAAGTCTCTCTCTAAAATATTCCAGGCTTTTTCCACTCTTCTTTGTTGCCCACTAAAGTGAGTTGATAAGACCCTAGTGCTGAATATACTAAATACTTTCATTAGATTTTATACAGAGATCAAACTGTAATGAGCTGAAACTTACCCCTTCTTAACTAGTTTTAATACTGTAGGAAAAATGCTTTCTAGGCTTCTGGAATAAAAAAATGCATCATCTTAGTCAGGGTTTCTAATGTTGTGAAGAGACACCATGATCACTGAAACTCTTAAAAAGGATAGAATTTAATTGTTTACAGTTTCAGAGGTTTGCCCATTGTTATCATGGTAGGGAGCATGGCTACATACAGGCAGACAGGGTGCTGGAGAAATTGAGACAGCTACATCTAGATCCTAAGGCAGTAAGGGCAAGTGAGACAATAGGTCCAGCTTGAGCTCTTGAAACCCCAAAAGCCCACCCTTAGTGACATACTTCCTCAAACAAGGCAACATCTACTCTAACAAGTTCTTCTGCTTTCTGCCACTAGAACTTGCCCCCATTAGTCAAGCACATTTTAAAGAGCTTTCAGTTTTCAATGATTTACTTCAGTGCTTAAGGTTTTATTTAGTTTCTTTTCATAAAGCAGAAGCTTAGCTGGGTATGATCTTGCCCTAAAGTCAGCATACCCTTTATTCCATGTACCATCAAGATTTTTTTGACTTTTATCATCTTGAGTACTGAACTTAGGTTTATTACGCTCTCTGGTTCTCCTTTTCTCCTCAAACTTTAAATTTTGTGTATTTCCTTGCTCAGTTTACTCCTTTTCTTTATCGATTTGCATAAGAGTGATGACTAATAACCACATTGGACAGTTAATATTAGGCTATCTTGAAATATCCTCTGTCAATGTCATTAATCTGAAACTCTTAAGTTTATCCTCCAGTTGATTTTTCAGAGGTCTGCCCATTGTTGTCTTGGTAGAAAGCATGGTAACACACAGGCAGAAATGGTGCTGTAAATGTTGAAAGCTTTACATTTGGATCTGCAGGCAGCAGGTAGAGTGAGACACTGGGCCTGGCTTGAGCTTTTGAAACTCAAAGCCCACCCCCAGTGGCATAACTCCTCCAACAAAGCCACAACTGCTCCAATAAGATTACACCTCCTAATCCCTGCTGAGTAGTGTCACTTCCTATTGACCAAGCATTCAAATACATGAGCCTATGGGGGCCATTCCTATTAAAGCCACTGTAGGTATCAATAATCTTAGCAAGTTGTGATCCCTCTGATCTATTCTTCCAATCTTCCAGCCAAGATGTACCAACTTTACCATATTGTAGCATGACGGTTGTGGAAGTATTCAGCTACTCTTTAGTTGGCTTTGAGGCTCTTCCCACAGGAAAAAATCAATACTTGATTCTGTAAGCCTGATAAAAATTCCATTGTGGAAAAGGTCATAGACTCCTGGACAGAGCTTCTGTTGCTTTGTTAAATGGGCATAGTCTTCTATTGCCATACACATATTTCAGAAGATCATTTCTACTTCAAATAATATACCTGAAATTTGTCAAAATTCATATATTGCTACAAGACTTGTGGAAATTACCCTGAAGTAAATTGTAAATTTTAGGAAGATAAATGAAATTTCCTGTCTAATGAGAGGAATGTGTCAGATTTTATTAGTATAAACAATTATGTCTTGGATATTTAAACTTTCTGTGTTAATTGTTCCAAATTTTAACACAAAGGGTTCAATAAAACAAAACTATTCAAAGTATGATAATTAAATATATTGTTTACTATAGCACAAATCCTAATTGGTCTTAATAAAAACCTGAAGCCAGATATCAGGGTAAAGATCAGAGAGACAAAGGAGCTAGCCACAGCCACCTCTTACCTTGTATCAACTCTTCAGCCGAAAGGGCTGAGCTCTTGACTCTTCCCGCCTTATATTCCTTTCTCTGCCCAGTCATACCACCTCCTGTCTCAACCTTCCTAGTGCGTGTGCCTCCCAAGTACTGGGAGAAAAGGAATGAGATCTCAAGTGCTGGGATTAAAAGTGTGTGCCACTACTGCCTGGCCTCTATGGTTATCTAGCAGCTGGCTTTGCCCCTCTGATCATCAGGCAGGCTTTATTTGTTACAGCATACACAAAATATCATCACAGTACA
The DNA here is from genome assembly GCA_902168405.1 of Peromyscus aztecus. Lineage (NCBI taxonomy): Eukaryota > Metazoa > Chordata > Mammalia > Rodentia > Cricetidae > Peromyscus > Peromyscus aztecus. Next base: position 25,664 of record CABHPQ010170194.1, read on the forward strand.
CCTGTATAATAAAGAATAATTATCATTATTCATTACATGACACCAAATGATAAACTTTAGTCACAAAAGGTTTAATTATTTAAAAGTCATTTTACTTTAAATGTTTGTTTGGACTATATCATATATTAATACATTTGTTTTAGTTTAAGTTAAATAGGAATGGGATAAATTTGGAATGTAAATTAATTAGATTGAGATATTAGTTTTATGACAGTTAAATACTTGATAGATCTGTGGTTACAGCAATATAGACTCTTTTTTTTTAAAAAAAAATGGCTTCTTTTTTTTTTAAGATTTATTTATTTATTATGTATACAGCATGTATGACCAGAAGAGGGCACCAGACCCTATTACAGATGGTTGTGAGCCACCACGTGGTTGCTGGGAATTGAACTCAGGACCTCTGGAAGAGCAGTCAGTGCTCTTAACCTCTAAGCCATTTCTCCAGCCCCAATATAGACTCTTAATTAAACTAATGTTTCATACCAATATAGATACCTTAGAATGCATTTTCAATAATTATACACATTGTAGTTATCACTAATATACTATGATAGTAACAGTAAAAGTTCTGATAAAACAAAAGTGTTAGAACAGGGACAGATATTATTCTAAATGTGATTTCATTCACTAGAAATCAATATTCCCTCCATAATCACTTAAATTTTCTTTCTAGGGTCATTTAAATTTGAATAATTTGTAACATTAATGAAAAAGTGAGACCGTTTCAATGTTACAGACTTAAACAAAATGGGTTTAGAACAAATATATCATCTTGTCATACTGTGTTCATTTTCATTCCTGTATTAAATACCTCACAGACAAAATGTAAAGAAGAATGATTTTGGCTCAGTATTTCAGGTGTTTCATTTCACCATGGAAGAAGATACATCAAGGATCAAAGATACAGCTGAGATGAGTTACTCACCTTATTGCAGCCAGGAAGCAGGGAGACAGCTTGAAAGAGGAACCTGGGATAAGAATTAGCCCCAAAGATATTCTGTCTTCAACTACTCTTCTTATTGCAAAGTTTTTATTACTATTCATTAATGTCATTTAATGATGAACTTAAAGACTAGACCATTAAGAAAGGCAGAGCTCTTGTGACCCAATCACCTCTCACAAGTCTCAAATTTGAACCGTGCTGAAATAGGTACCAGACCTTTAACACATGGTCCTTGTGCATAGGAGATATCCCATATCCAAACCACAGCACACATCACTAAAACACTGGCCATTTTACATTGCATTTTCTACCCCTTTTGTATGGTAGGCAGATTTTTTTAACCTGCTATATCTTCGGATAAATACCCTCTGATATTACTTTTAAAATATATACAATTTATTTTATTTTATGTTCATTGGTGTTTTGCCTGAATGCATGTCTCTGTGAAGGTGTCAAAAGTCCTGGAACTGGAGTTACAGACAGTAATGAGCTGCCATGTGGGTGCTGGGTATTGAACCTGGGTCCTCTAGAAGAATAGTCAGTGCTCTTAACCACTGAGCCATCTCTCCAGTCCCTGATAAAACTTTAAATCATATGGTGTCATCACACCTTTCAAATGAAAAGAGCAAGTGATTCACTTAATGTGCATCTCATTTATTCATTTTTATACAGACTCTATTATCACAATAAAGCAAAAGAATGGTCCATGTATAAAAGTCTGAAATGATGAAATTGCTATAAGGAGATTTCTGTGTTCAATATGCAGAAGTAAGTGGAAAAAATATTAAAAGAGAAAAGAATAGAAACTGTGTTCAAGTAAATAAGGGCAAACTTCGTTAAATTTTAGAATGAATATTTTAAAAATAATTAAAAATAATTTAGCAACTGCAGCTTTGAAGCAGATGTGAAAATTATTTCTAAAAAATGGAAAACATCTGGCTCTTTTCTGTATTAGAAAAACAAAGGAAATTAGCTGAAAGCACTAATTTCCCCGAAAATGAATAGCTACAAACCCCAAAATAGCTCATTTTCCATTAAGGTTATTCATCTCAGTCCCAGTGCACAGTTTTGGATAAAAACACAAACTTTCTTCCAGAATATAAAAGTTCAGTGAAATAATATGATTTCTTAGAATGGAAAAAATATTTTTCAAGCCAGTAATTGATAAGAATATAGTACTCCATATATTCATTTATCTTCTATTTGTGTATTTAGCATTAGAAAATTCAATTATCTGAGTAACATTTTAATGTTGTGTGTGGATCCAAATGGAGTCATTACTGAAAGTAAAACATGCCAATTGCCTAAGGAAAAATGCCCCATTTTAGTAACTGTCCAGTATTAATTTGTTTATGAAAGCATCCATGATCAAAGTCCATTTCTGGCTAATATTTTACCTGAGGTAGCTGCTATGGACATACTTACAGGTAAATGGTAAATGATTTTATTGTCCACTGCATTCCCCTCTCCATTATGCAAAATGCTTATAAAGGAACATTTTCTTCCGCACCAATGTAATTTAAAACCTGTGAGATTAAAAGCTTCCACTCTAGGTTATGTTAAGCACTCATAAAGTATTTGCTCTGTTCGCCGTGTGTTAATGTGATGGGTCCAAACTCTGAGTCCAGGGACAGAAACCACATGAGGTAGGTAAATTAAAGGAGATACATAGTGCCACACACAGATAGATTTAACATATTTTAATCACTCAGCGAAGAAGAACATCTTTGGTCCCAAGGATATTATTATGCCAAATCACACAAAAATGACATCTTGATAGGACTAGTTATATAACTAGTCACATTTATTACTAAGTCATGGCTCCCTGGATAACTGTTATGTTAGCTGCTACATTCTGGATAGCCAAAACAATGCCATGCTTTGTAAGCCTTTATTTTGCCCCTATGATCTTTACTCTCTTTACAACAGCATGCCAGTTGTTAAGTACTTGGAGTATAATAACTGTTGAGTAATATAGTGGGCTACACAGGTATAGGTATCTGCATTATTTGTTACCATTTACGTTTTAATAGTTGTTTATGGTAGGTAGTTTGAACAATAGCAGAAAATGGGAAACTAACTAATATGCAAGGTTTTATATTTTCTGTAGCACAAATCTTAACAGTCTTATTAATGAAGTCAAACCTGAAGCAAGGTATTATGGTGAATGCTGGAAGATCAGAGAAGCAGAACAAGCCACAGCCATCTCACCTTGCCAATTCCTCAGCTGATCCTGTTTCCTCAGACTGGAAGCCTCTGAGTCCTCATCCAGAATGAGTCTCAGCTGCACCATTGCTCAAAAGCCTAAAAGCTTAACCAGCTCTAGTTCCTGGTCCTCATGCTTTATATACCTTTCTGCTTTCTGCCATCACTTCCTGGGACTAAAGGCTCTTGTTACCATGCCTGGCTGTTTCCAGTGTGGCCTTGAACTCATAGAGATCCAGACGGATCTCTACTTCGGGAATGCTAGGATTAAAGGCATGTGTGCCACCATTTTCTGGTCTCTATATATAGTGGCTGTTGTGTTCTCTGACCCCAGATAAGTTTATTAGGGTGCACAATATTTTGAGAAACACAATATCACCACAATTTTCTGAACATCACTGACTATTAAAATCTTCTTCTTTAGTAGAAGTTTTATCTCTGGGAGTATGGTTGGGTAAATAAGTAGTACACACTGCACATAGTAAAAATGACATGGGGACAAGTACAAGCCCAAATGGATATCAGGATAAAGAATGAAAAATACCATAAGTAGAGGAAGTAAGTTCAAGTGCTCTGAAAAGCAAGTAGTTCAGTGTCTTTGTATGGTGTAGTGTGGAAGTCAATGGAGGCATAAAGTTGAACAACTCTGAAACTGTGAAAGATAGGCTGCATGTAGCTATCTTATGCTTCTGCAATGGTTGATCCTGAAAGGCTGGGATTTGAGAGTAATGGTGTGAAGTTCAGTTTGAAAACCTCCTTCTAGCTTTTCTACTTAAAATGCAAATCCAAGGACAGAAATAACGCAGGAATTTGGAAGTTGAACGCAAACAGTGATGTAAGTCAAGGGGAAGCCTAGGGAGGGTTGGCTCAAGTTTGCAGGTGGACTTGTTGGGAAGTAGAAATATGAATTCATTTCAAAAGTAGAGCAAATAGGTTGCTGTTTAAATGAATTTGAGAGTGAGAAAAATGTATTTCAGAGTGAGTTATCATTTTGACCCCATAAAGTAAATTACAGAGTACTCCAGAATTAAAATGAGAAAGTGTGGATTGAGATACAGTTTTCAAGAAATGAAAATTGTTCTGGGGATATGTTGACTTTGTAATATCTGTTAGACATCTAAATTTCCTTTAAAGTAGTTAACTATAACAGTTTGGAGGTCAAGTAACAGTTCTCAAGTGATAATAAAAATTCCAAGGCCACTAGTTCAGACCTTGCTTTAATTATCATGTGGATGGTTAAGTGAACACATCCAATTACTTAACCTTGGAGGCCTAATACCAGCTAAGGTGACTGGCTGCATGAATGAGGGCAGTGAAATGACCTGAAGCTTCATGGCGAGTCCAATCCATCAAAGAGGAGGAAATGATCCCCTAGTTCCTCTGTCATACACAGTAAAGATAGAATGCTTGGCACTGTGGAGGCTGTTGGGGAATTTTTCAAAATAATATCAAAATTGTAATGGTGCTAATTAAAATAACCCTGATGAAGAATGCCAAGAGAGTAATTGATATAATAGAGTATAGTGACTCTTTTTGAGGACTCTGAAAAAATAAGGATGGATAGTATATTCATTATTTTACAAATGCTGTGATTAAACAACAAGATCAAGGCAACTTTTAGAAGGAAAGGTTTATTTGGGCTTAAGATTCCAGATGGAGTAGGAGGAGAGATGAGAGGGGATCTGTGGTTGGTATGTAAAATATAAAAATAATATATATAAAAAATGTAATTAAAAAAAGGTTCCAGATGGGTAGGAGTCTATCACCATCATGGTGGGAAGGCATAGAGGTAGGTATGTATGGTGGATGAAGCATAAAACTGAGGGCTCATATCCTCCTCAGATTCCAGCATAAAACAGAGAGCACTCTCAGAATGGTGTGAGGATTTGAAACTTCAAACCTCCCTCTTAGTGACATGTTGCCTTCAACAAACCATATCTCCATCTCTTAAGCCTCTCCACACATTACTGCCAACTGGGGACCAAGTACTCAAATGTCCAATGTTATAGAGAGCATTTCATGAAAACCACTGCAGATATACTGAGATTATACAAAAAAGTAGAAAATGAGTTTTAAATAAAAATTAAATGAAGGTTGGAAGGTTTTGGATAAGTTTTAGTAGGTAGGAACAAACGAGTGGTATGGTATTGTAGTAGGTGTATTTCTTTCTTTCTTTCTTTCTTTCTTTCTTTCTTTCTTTCTTTCTTTCTTTCTTTCTTTCTTTCTTTCTTTCTTTCTTTCTTTTTTTTTCAGAGCTGAGGACTGAACCCAGGACCTTGTGCTTGCTAGGCAAATGCTCTACCACTGAACTAAATCCCCAACCCCAGTAGGTGTATTTCTAGACAAACAGCCTTTAATAGGACAAGAAAGATATCCCAGAGGCCTGAGTAGAGGAGGGCTGAGAAGAGCCAACAAAGATCATCCTTGGGAACAGAAGGGGAGTCAGTGCATCCAGGAAAAACCTCAGATACTTGAATATTGTGTTGTTGTATCCATGGTACTTTTGAAAATTCACTTCTATTTGCACCTATTTTTTTCAATCAAATGTAAAGAAACTGGTCAGTTGAAAATGATAACAGGGATAAGATATGGAGGCTCAATATGAGTAAAAAATAAGAAGCTTATTTCTAGGAATGTGCAAAAGACAATAGATCAGCACATACCAACTGAATAACTTGACCTCAATAAGAGCCTATGTTTGTTAACCATGAATTAAATATTGTAAAAGCAGTGTGATTGTGTTTTCTTGTGACAGTATCCAGCTTCCCATGTATATAGGCTTAGAATGGGAGAATAGTGAAGCTTGTGTTTGCACTGTTATAAGGTCATAAAAGCACCTAACATAGATGCAACCAAATTACACTCCTACAAAACTAACTGGACAGAGGACAACATGAAAGGATGGGATGGAGGGAGAGATGGTAGGGCTAGTGGATGGCATAAACAAAAGATTGTCAAGATAACCTAAGAAAAAAAAGTGGGCTATAAAAACAGGAAGTCCTGATGGACTATGGACTAAGTTACCTCTATGAGAACCTTCATGTTATTAAAGAATATAATTTTTATCCCTAAGAAAATTTCTTAGCTGTCTAATGATCTATCATTCTCAGTGTTTTCCATCTGTAAACATGTGAACATGAATTTACCTTACACAGCATTTAGGCAGATTAATTACAATAATTCTAGTAATGCCTTCATAGTAAAAAATAGCAGTATGTACAACTGCACTGCATTTTTTCAGAACATGAAATAGCCTTGATCTCTATTTTGGATATAACTGATTCTTGTGATCAGTTCTGACTGATACATTATTGGGAAAAACTTTCCACTTTAAATACAATTAAAATTTTTTAAAATATATATACTATAGATACTATTGTGCGTGTGTGTGTGTGTGTGTGTGTGTGTGTGTGTGTGTGTGTGTGTAGTGTCTCTCTGTGTGTATGTATGTACCTTCATTAGTTTATGACCATATGTATACAGGTGTCAGTGGAGGCCACAGAGGATGATGTATACAACAGAACTGGAGTTTCAGGCATTTGTGAGCCGAACTGCCTGATGTGCATTAAAACCTGGGACCCAAACCTGAATCCTCGGGAAGAGCAGGAAGAGCTCTTCACTGCTGAGCCATCATTTCAACATGTTGAAATATCTTTTCAGTATTTTAAGTACGTAAAGTTCTAATAAAAAGGTATCAGAGACTTATGTAAAATATGTGTCGTTTCTTGACTGTTTCCATTTTTTTTCACAATAATAAGAAAAAATTCTTTAAATAATACCAAGTAGTAACTGGAACATATATTCCATGTAGAACATCAGAACAAGAATAGTTCAAGAAAAAATATACATATATCTGATGCTTCAAGGAATTTCTGACATTTTGGAGGAGAAATTATGATGAAAACATATTAAGACACAAAACAAGTTCAGAAACTGTAACCTGACATACATCCTTCAATAGTAAAATCATATAGGACTTATTTCAAAGAACATTTCTTACACTTTTAAAAATGGAAATAATATTTTTAAGTGTTTTTGAAATTTTTGTAAAGGATTATTTTAATCCCACCAATTTTGTCAACATTTGAATATTAGAAATATTTGACCATATTTTTCAACTATATATAAAGCTCACTAATGTTATTTGTTTATAATATATATCCTATGGCGATAGATAAGTCTTGATACCATGAAGAAGTTGTGGAACCTAAGGGTGAAAAGAAAATTTTCTTTCTGCAATGGTCTATAATACCAAGGAAGATAATTTTGTTTTAGTACCTTTACAATAAGCAGCTTTCCTTCTTTTGACTTATGTAATCCTTGACCAGATGGTGGTCTTGCAGTGACTAACACAGCCTATTGTGATTAATTCTCTGAATTTTGCACATCTGTCCTTATGAACACACCTGGGATAATGTTAACTATGGAGAAAGGCCTTGATGCATTTGGAGATGGCAAGGCACATGCCCCACGGTTCGATGAAGATGTGGAAAAAGTGCACAAATATTTATTATAATATTTAACTAAACTAGAAGTTCTTGTGATGGCAGAAAATGGCATTGTTTTTCACTCTGGAATAGATATAACTGCCCAAGTCTTTAAATAACAAAATTTAAAAAGAACATTAAGCATTCATTACATCCCTTTCTTCTTTTATAATTTTGTTCATTCTTTTGAAATTTCACACATGTATATAATTAAATATGATAATATATACCTCTGTTTTCCCCAAATCCCTGTGTATCCCCTCATACTTCTACTTCTAACTAGGTCATTTCAAATTCATTTTTTGATAAACTACCAAGTCCAGTGTACACAGATTTGTGGCAACCCATTGGACCTATCAATGGTTGTACCTTCAAACAAAAAAGATTCTCTCTTTCCCAGAAGCTATCAGCTGTCAGCACCTGGAGATCACCACTCCTCTATACATGGGAATTTGGGTCATCTTGATCTTCTGCAGGTCTTATAAATGTAACCATCGGAGGAGTGATCTCTGCCCAGCAGCATCCTACTTTCAGGAAAATTTCCTTCCAAATTACCTCCACTCCCTAGCGACTTGTCTCTTGGTTTGTACCAAGATCTCCCTAGATTTTCCCCAGGAGCCCTCTTAGTCCTTCTTCCTAGTCATCTCCTTTTCTTTTTCTAGTACTCACCAAGCTGCAGAAAATCTCCTCAAGGAACCCCACAGCCACTACACTTGCGTAAGATCCAGAAAGGGCAGGAACAGCCAAAGAATGGAATATCATCCAACAAAGAGAAGAGCAGATGTTGACACAGATGAACAGCTCAAACACTCCATACTCCGGATACTTAGATCCCAGTGCAAAACCACAGCATAAACAGCTGAGACAATAGCTTCTGCCAGAAGCCAGTAATTCTATTGCAGTAGGCCCTACAAAACACAATATGGCTGGAGCACAGACATGGACTTCAAGACACTAATTATGAATACGTTCAATGTTAAACAATATTTAAATAAATACACTAATGAATTCCATGAAAATATAGTTGAATAAAATGAGGAAAATAATTCAAAACGTGAAAGTGAAATTTAACCAAGAAACAGGATGCCAAAAAAAAAATTAAGATGTCAAACAAAATATTCAGAGTTAAACCTCATCAACAGATTACAAGACACAGAAGATAAAAACTTAGGTGTTAGAGACAAGGTAGAAAAATGAATATCTCAGTCAAGGAAAATGTTAAATCTAAAAATGACATAGGCACAAAAATCCAGAGAATCTTGGACACTGCAAAAAGATCAAACATACAAATAATAAGAATAGGGGAAGGAGATTAAACCCAGGTCAAAAACTTAATAGTATTTTTAACAAAACTATAGAAGAAAAGTTCCCCAACCTAAAGAATGAGGCCTAGCAAGGTATATTAAGGTGCAATAAGTATAAAAACACCAAACAGACTGGACCAGAAGGAAAATTCCTCACAATACCTAAGATATACTAGTACATAGTGGCACAAATTTTATGGGACTAATCAATCACTTTTCTAAAAATTGAATTAAAGCCTGTTTTGGGAGATGGAACCCTTACCTGACACTGACAATGTGGTCAAGAACCTGAGACTAGGCAAATTGTAACCCTTGGGGGAAAACTGACTGCTATCATTTTTCTAAAGGAAAGTAGAAATAAAATTACTCCTGATCATGTCTTTGTTAGTGCCTCACTTAACACTAATCAGTGAAGCTTCCACTTGCACTGGTTGCTAATTAGAACAAAGAGTGACAACTGGTCACTGTACAGAGAGGTCACTACTACATAGAACATCTTTATCACACGTCCACCCCAAAGTTAAGGAATCTATCTAGAAGAGGAGGTAAAAAGACAGGAAGAGTCATAAGTCATGAATAACTCCATGGAAACGCATCTAGCAGACACAATAAGAGTGATATCCATATGTAGTGGGTAGCCATTCCAGCTTTGGTCTGGAAGTTCCAACTCCCATTGAGGCTTCGGTAACTGTCACACCTACAAGGCAGGGCCAAGAGAGGACCCTGAAGACCCGAGATCCAGATGGGCCAGCTCTCTCTGTTCTTGGACCCTGGACAGTGGAGGTTGACCAAGCAGAGCTCCAGAGAACACCGCTGGACTTCGATACACCTTTGCCAGACCCCGCGACCTACCTATCCCTTCATTTGTAAGTTAAGCCACTAATAAACTTTCCTTTTAACTACGTGGAATGGCCTTAATAATTTCACCAATATCCATATGAACTGACAAAGACTATTGCAGCATGCACAAGGCCTGCACACAGGTTCCGATCAGACAAATCAGTACTGCATAGCAGAAGCAGGCATCACATCCTACCACTAAGGAAGAAGCAACTGATACTAGTTCAGGAAGTGAAAATATTGTTTTTTCCAGTGGGGTGGAACTCAGGATATAAACCACATTTCAGGGCAGGTCCCATGCCCAGGAATAGTTGGTCATCACAAAATGAACTTCATGCTTTCTTGTTTACGTTTTTTGTTGTTGTTCTTGGTTTCTTTCCTTTTTTTTTTTTTTTTTTAGGTGTGTTTGCTTGGTTGGATTTTTTTCTTGACATATTGTGATTTTGGTTTGTTTTAATTGTTTTGTTTTGTTTTGTTTTTGAGAGACAGAAAGAACATGCAGTTGGATGGATAAGGGATTGAGAAAGATTTGGGAGGAGCTGGGGGAGAAGAAAGGATATGACCAACATATATTATATGAAGATATTATAAAATAATAATTTAAAAAGAAAGGGCAATTGTAATCTAACTGCATAACAGCAAGAAAAAGCAGCTTCAAGACCAGGACCTACTGCCCACTAGCAACAAGGTTTCTTGTGTGTTGGAAGAAGGCAAAGTTATAAAAACATCAGAAAGGAGAAAAATCAAAGGCAATGATTCATGTTAAAGATATGTTGATATCTGAGGTAAGTTGATGATTAATGTGATGATTATAAATTTACAATTTTCTAAAAGGCAAGTGGCAAAGATTTAGGATAAGTTATGTATTAACCATGTCTTACTTAAAATTGTGGATATGGCCCTTGGAAGGGACAGGAATCTACTATATTTGGGGCATGATCACTAGGAAAACACCTTGTAGGGCCCATAAAAGTCAAATGTCTAGTAAAACATCTGTTTTCCTTCCTGAGTAAATACAGATAGTCACATAATAACAGAAAGAAGTCTCTTCAGCTATAATTAATCTTTGCTGATTAATTTCCTTAGGTATGATGCCAGTGTGGTGAAATAGCCTTTGGGATGCCAGGATTTTTCTCAAAAAAAAAAATCAAAACCTTTGCTTGATTAAAGTGACTATGGCTGAGCATAAGTGTTCATTCTGAGTCTGCTCTGTTGGTATAGGAATTAGCAATTCTTGACTAGAATCTCTGACACATAAAACATAAGAGATTTCTCAAAAACTAATTATTTCTTTGCAGAAAATACCATGGTAGACTAAATTAAGTATCTATCAGAGATGATTTACATTAGAATTCTATGAGAGTATGTATTTGAGTAAAATATGTGGAAGAAACTTACTTAATATAGTTCAGACTGAAAGCCTGAGCAATTTCAAATAGTAAAAAAAAAATTATAACAAGTTGTAATAAATTTTCTGGTACTCATAGAATCATCATTTTCAAAATTGTTTCTCAGGTCAGGCAGTGGTGGTGTACACCTATAATCCCAGCATTCGGAAGGCAGAGCCAGGCAAATCTCTATGATTTGGAGGCCAACCTGGTCTACAGAGCGAGATCCAGGACAGGAACCAAAACTACGCGTAGAAACCCTGTCTCAAAAAAAAAAAATGTTTCTCATGTTTCTTCTTTTTAAAATTGAAAATAGATTTTAAAAAATTCAATATATTCCGATTTTGGTTTTCCCTTGTGGTGGTAATCCTAGCATTTGGGAGGCAGAGGCATGTAAATCTCTGTGAATTCAAGGCCAACCTGACCTACAAAGAAAGTTTCAGGACTGCTAAGGCTCTTACACAGAGAAACCCTATCTCCAAAAAACACCACCAAAAAGAAAAAGTGACCCCCCCACATGCTCATTCATATATTTGAATGCTTAGTCACCATCGGGGAGTGGCACTATTTGAAGTATGAGAAGGATTAGGAGGTATGGTATTGTTGGAGAATTTGTGTCCTGGTTTGAGGAAGTGTCACTGTGGGTGGGCTTTGAAATTTCCAAAGTCCCTGCCAGGCACAGGCTTGCTTTCTCTACCTGTGCATCAGGACCAGGATGTAGCTCTCAACTACTTCTCCAGTAGCATACCTGTCATCCCTGCCATCCATGCTGCCATGATCCCCACTATGATAATGATGGATTAAGCTTCTGAAGCTGTACACCAGGACCCAGTTAAATGCTTTCTTTTATAAGAACTGTCTTGGTCATGGTGTCTCTTCACAGCAATAGAAGTGTCTCTACACGCACTTCTTTCTCTTTCTTATCAGGATACAGACAGGTTTCTAAAATTAACAGTAACTATAAAATAAAATTCAATAAAATAAATAAGCCAGAATAGGATAAACAATCAAAAGAAGAAAGAGCCAAATTAAAAGCTCAGGAAACATATAGATGCAGACACACACACATTGGCACACAAAGAAATCCCCTAAAAACACAAACTAGAAAGCATTATAATATATAACAAAGGACATGCAAGGGGAAAAAAAAAACTGACAAAGAATTCTGAGACAACCTGCAAAGATGCCACTAAGCTCATATTTTCTTGGCTATCTATGACTGAGCCTTAAGAGTAGTTTGTATACCAAGTGAAACACCATTGAAGAGAAAACACATTTTTCATTTATGAATGGCTACCAATTGGTGATAACTTCTGGGTTAGGGATGGGGGCCCTTATCCACTTCCCTTCCCAGTTCTGGGACCCCATCAGGCCCAGATATTTATAGACCTTGCCCATGCTGCTACAGTGTCTGTGAGTTCATATGGACATTGGTATTTAGAGGCGTAGTTTCCTTTGTATTCTCTATCCCCTCTGGCTCTTATAATATTTCTGCTTCCTCTTCTGCAGGGTTTGCTGATCTTTGAGAGGAGCAAATTGAGAATCTTATTTTTAAAGAATTGCCAAATCACAAAATAGTGTGATTTGCCCTAAAGTATTTAAAATAAATTTGATACTGTAAATATTTTCAATATTTTAAACAGAAGTCATTCATTACTACTGTATAATGAGCTGAAGTATAGAGGTCTGATACTAAAGTGTTTAATAGTAAATAATTTTTAAGTAGTTTTACAACACAGAAAACCAAATCATTTTAGTATTAACATTACAGTTTAGAACTGGATTCCAGTTTTGTTTGTTTGTTTGTTTATTTTTTAAAGAAAATTCTGGGTAAATACAACAGTGTTATAATGTTTTGTTGCACTAGAAAGGATGTGAAAGTCTACTGGGAATATTCAAACAAATGATTGCTCACTCCTTAGAGGAATCTAAAGACAGACCAAATTATCTCACCAAAGCCCAATTAGGTGAATCAATGAGTTTATTGATCTTACAGAACTATGGTAAATTACGGTAGTGTGGGTGACCCTGAACCAGTCACACTACCAGAAGTACTACCTGCCCCAGCATGGATGGCAATTTTTCTGTTTTTGCATTGAGAGAAATCACTTTGGGTATTCCATAGTCTGTATGTTCCCTCACCTCTGGAGGTCACAAATCCACAAGAAACTTGTAGAATTAAATTTACATGGAAAAAAGGTGTAAAGAGTGGCTAAGGTCTCACATGAAAGTCTGATGATACTCCCTAAACCATCTTTATATGAGAGAAAGTCAACAGGTTTGGATTTGGTTCTTAGAAGTGTCTTGCAATTAGTCACAGCTACTCTGGTTAAGATGGATCAGGCCTTCTGAATGGGTGGGACAGTTGATTGGCTTGATCTGTTTGGGAGGCATACAGGCAGTGGGACCAGGTCCTGTGCTCATTGCATGAGTTGGCTGTTTGAAACCTGGGGCTTATGCTGGGTCGCTTGGCTCCGCCTGGGAGGAGGGGACTGGCCCTGCCTGGACTGAGTCTACCAGGTTGATCTCAGTCCTCAGGGAGGCTTTGCCCTGGAGGAGGTGGGAATGGGGGGTGGGCTGGGGGGAAGGGGAGGGGGGCGGGAGGGGGGAGAACAAGGGAATCCGTGACTGATATGTAGAACTGAATGGTATTGTAAAATAAAAATAAAAAAAAGATGATAATGAACTAGAATATCTACTGATGCCAAAAATAGATATAATTTGAAATGAAAAGATGGATTTAAATTAGGATTTATTATTTTCTTCCTAGTGACAGTTAAATATTATAGGTATAAAATATTTCAAGTTTACCCAAGAGCACTGGAAGACTCTAGGCACTTGTTTTATGAAAAATATGATGAAAGAAATTGGAACTGATGTTTTCTACTACAGTCAGAGACTCCTCAAAAGGCTACATTTTTCATTGAGAGTACTACATATCTGGTGTTTGCCTCTTCCAACAAAATGGAAACATAATCTGACAGACATAAGTATGAGCTATAATGCTTTTTTAAAAATTCTAGGTGTTAACATGCAAAAAAGTGAAATGATGAATGTTACTATGGAATTATGAAAGATTCATATCCCAACTCTAGAGCATTTACTTATATTGCCTATAATACATAAGATATGTTCATACAAAGTGCACAATATTAAAATGTTTATTTTAGGAGTTCCCAGACAACTGCTCAAAAAATAAGATTGAAGTCTGTGATTTAATTCCCAAACCATTCCCTGAGGAATTCTCAAGTGTGCATTTACCCAAGGACATGCTTGCAGGCTCTCATGTACCTTGAGTCGTCTTCTTTATCATTTATGTGATTTTAATTATTTATATGCAATGAAATAAATAGACATTTATCTATGATATAGCCATCAATTGCATAGGTACATGAACGAGATTTTCTATAGATATTCCCAGAAGACCCCAAGAAATTCAGAGACAGGGCCAGGCCCAACTTCCTTTCAGTTTAAATTTGTTTTCTTGAAAATTATAACCATTTAAAGAATGCAGAGAAATCCTGCCTTGAAAACAAAAAAACACCCCCCCAAAAAAATATAACAAAAAGTGCTGTCAGTTTGTGTACTCAGAAATGATTTAAAAAACAATGCATTTATACTAACTATAAATTTAATCTTTATGATGAATATGTATTGTAGCAGAAAAAGATATAATCTCCAGTCCATTGACGATTTATGAAAAAATGCAGCCTCAAGATTATTAAGTGGAATTTGTAATATTATAACATTTAGTTTAATGCCCAGCTTTTATAAATGCCTTATACCTAATACAAGAGAAACTGTACTGGTTTTGTCTTTTACTATTTAATAATTAATAAGAAAAACAGCATATTCATGTTAATAAAAATGACTGTAATTAAAGACATGGCAGTAATTGAAAGAGCATGGTACTCTTTTATGTGTGAGTAAAATAAAAGATATGAAAAGTGACACCAGAAATGAAACAGATGCATCATGTGAGTTTGTCTAAGTGGACTTTATGGTCTGACAACTTTAAGTCATGTTTTCAATTTACTGAGTCCTATTTTAATATCTTAGTATGGAGCAGGCTGTGCTGACCAGACAGAAATATTTTTCTTCATCAAGTCAGTGTTTGTTTGTTTTTACATTTCTTCCAGTAATTCTCTGATATGAAGTTAACAATTTTTAGCTTTATCTGAGACCCTCTGCATGAGTGAATAGTGGGTTGTCAAATATTCACGAAAAATTAAACATCAGTACAAAGAGGAGATAAATGTTATAGTGGAATGTAGCTCTTTGTGTTAGAGACATTTGTCAGCTGTTATACAGTTAAATGAACTATGAGGAAATTCTGGAGAGCAACATGCAACCAACATATTTACAATGATTCTATGATATGTCATCTAAAATAACCCACATTATCAAGACAGAGATATTGCTGTAGGATCTTATAAAACACTGAATACTGTGTTGGCAATGACTACTTCTATTAATTTTTTGTGGATATATATATGTATGTATGTATGTGTATATATATATAATTTTATATATGCATTTATTTATCTCATGGGAGGGTAACATTCTGCCATAAACTAGGTCTTCAATGCTCTTTATGTTTAAGCTGACACAAACTTATTTTGTTAAATTTTTGGAGGTAAAGTGTTTAAAAAGATTTGCTGAGTTAAAACTAAGGTGATAACAGAGATGCCTCTTTTTTTTTTTTTTTTTTTTTTTTGTTTTCAAGACAGGGTTTCTCTGTGCACCTTTCCTTGCTGTGGGATGATCTGTATGTCAAATGTGTTGCTCTGATTGGTCAATAAATAAAACACTGATTGGCCAGTAGCCAGGCAGGAAGTATAGGTGGGACTAACAGAGAGGAGAATTGAGAGAACAGGAAGGCAGAGGGACTGCCAGCCGCCACCATGACAAGCAGCATGTGAAGATGCTGGTAAGCCTACGTGGCAAGGTATAGATTTATAGAGATGGATTAATTTAAGATGTAAGAATTAGATAGCTAGAAGCCTGAGCCATTAGGCCAATCAGTTTAAATAATATAAGTGTCTATGTGTTTATTTTATAAGTGGGCTGTTGGACTGCCGGGGCTTGGCGGGACCCGGAGAGAAAAAACTCTAGCTACATTTCCTGGAACTCCCTCTGTAGTCCAGGCTGGCCTCCAACTCACAGAGATCCTCCTGGCTCTGCCTCCCGATTGCTGGGATTAAAGGCATGCGCCACCACTGCCTGGCTGAGATGTTGTCTGTAGTGAATGATGCCCTAGTTTTTGCAGAATCTAGACTTCCACATTTCCTGTCTTGCTCTCCCTCTCCTCTGTGTGTGTGTGTGTGTGTGTGTGTATGTGCACACATGTGTGTGTATGTCCCTTACTCCCTCCTTTCTGTGTTTCTCTTATCTCTTTCCCTTTTTTCTTCCCTCTCCCACATGATCTCTCCTAGCAAAAAATTCCTTGTAACATTATGTATATCCAAATAAGGACTACTCAAAAACCGTGATGACATATATATTTTGCCATAAGAAAAATTTTACTGTTTGCTCTATAAGTTCTTGAACTCAAAACATAAAAATATAGATATTTTGAAGAAATTTTATATCCAATTACAGTTTATGAATGGACAAGTCACTTAAGATTTCTTTTAATCTTGGACTGGAGAGAAGGTTCAGCTGTTAAGAGTACTTGCTGCTTTTTGAAAATGAGGATTAGGTTTGGTTCCCAGCACCCACATCATGGCTCAAAATTATGCCTAATTCCAGATCCAGGAGAAGTGAAGTCCTGTTCTGACTCCTGTGGCCACCATCCATGCACATGTTATACATATTTATATGTAGGCA
>CABHPQ010170195.1:7199-48150 GCA_902168405.1 Peromyscus aztecus
TTTGTCTGCTGTATATGTGTGTGTGTGCCTGCTGTGCATGTGTACACGTGTTTGTGTATGTCTGCTGTGTGTGTGTGTGTGTCTGCTGTGTCTGTGGAGGACAAAGAGCAACCTCAGACGTCTTTCTCAATTGCCCTCCACTGTTCTTTTGAGACAGCGTGTCTTGACTGTGTGGAACTTGTCAGTTTGGCCAGGCTGGCCGGCCCGTGAGTGCCCATGGATCCTCCTGTCTCTGCTCCCCAGTGTTGGGTTTACAAGTGTGCACACAGCCCTGGCTTTTGCACATACCTGCTAGAGATTGGACTCAGTCACTCACACTTCCACACCAAGAGCATCACTCACTGAGCCATCTCCACAGCCCTGAGTGATTCTTTCAAACCCCTTCAGCATTATCAAATGAGCTACTTATTTGTTAACTAAAAATTTATTTTAAGTTTAGATCTAATGAATGAACCAGTGAAGTCATTGTGACTTTACCTATTTATTTATTTGTCTATTTATTTTTACCTAAAGTTTTGCTATGTAGCTCAAACTGGCCTGGAACTCATAGTTATTTTTGTTTGTTTGTTTGTTTTGTTTTGTTTTGTTTCTTGTCTTGGCCTATCACATGCTAGGATTACAGATCTGTACCACCATACCCACCTGACAATTTTTATGTTTATTTTATATCTCCATAGTACAGGTATGATCAAATTATAAAATGACTGTTATAAAGAATAAGTCCTCCAATATCTTTATGCCTAGAATGCATTATTTTTCAGTTTTACTGTTTAATAAAAGAGCTTGCTTTAAGTCACTAAACTAGGGCAAGCTGGTATTTAAAGAAGGCAATAGCCTGGCCTGGTGATTCAGGCCTCTAATCCCAGTAGTTGGGAGACTGCAGCAGGAGGCTTGCAAACTCTAGACTTGTCTGGGTCACAATGTGAGCTGGAAACCAGTTTGAGGGATTTGATGAGACTCTGTCTCAATATAAAGAGGGGATGCGGGCTGGACATACAGGTGAGAATTGAGGGCTGGACATACAGGTGAGAATTGGAGCCCTGGTCTAGTAGGTTTGGAGTCCCTGGGTTCGACCTCTAGTGCTAAAAGGGAAAGGGGAGAGAAGGGGGAGGGAGGGAGGGAGGGAGGGAGGGAGGGAGGGAGGAAGGGAGGAGAGGGCATTGACTGTTCCAGACTTGATGTTCAGACTGTTTTAATACATACTTCATTTGTGCTTTCAAACACCCATTGCAGAGAGAGAGAGAAAGAGAGAGAGAGACAGACAGAGACAGAGACAAAGAGAGATCAACCAATCAGTTCTGGGTTTTGTTAAGCACTGACTTTAAACATAGCATTGTATCTCAATTTTCCTCAAACTTGCAAAAAACAGTTTTTAAAAACAGACCAGCCTTGACTAAATGCCTTTCCCCGTTAAGATTGACCCCTGAACTTGCCCTGACTTCCTTGTAGACTCAACGGAAGAGACGTTTGTCAGAACAATGGTCGAAGAGCTAGACCAACTTGGCAACCTCCTTTCCCTGAGAGTGCACTCCGTAGAAGAAAAATCTTCTAAAATCAGCAACATCACCATGGAGCAGCGGGTGCCTTCCAAAACCCCGTAATGACGGAAAGATCATTCATAAAACACAAAGCTGCCTCTGCAGAATTTCACTGGTCAAGTAACCCAAGAAAATTATCCATGCCTGTTCTTAAAGCTCAAAGGACAAGACTCGGGTTTCCTTTTCTTCCTCTTCTCTTACTGTCATGGGCAACACAGATGGAGGGGACCCTTCTTTGACAGAGAAAAGAAATCCTTGGAGAGCCAATATGAAGCAGAGCTGGGGATTTACTAAAAGACATTTTTAACTTGGATCTGAAGCATGGGTCCATAGAGAGGTGTTCAGGGCAGGGATGAAATGTACCCAAGCATCAGTGTGGGCTTCTCTCAAGACAGACACTATTGTTGTTGTTGTTGTTGTTGTTGTTGTTTAGGTTTTTTGAGTCAGGGTTTCTCTGTGTGACAGCTCTGTATACCAGGAACTTTATATACCAGGCTGGCCTTGAACTCACAGAGATCTGCCTGCCTCCGCCTCCCCTCTCAAGTGCTGGGATTATAGGCGTGCACCATCACCACCCAGCAAACACTTAGGTGTCTTTATCGCAGGTATATACAGGATTCTGGTGCCTCTCAAGTTATATTTCTAAAGGTTACAAGAAACTCCCCTCTCGTTTCTTTAACATTGCTCAAAGGGTGCAGTCTATAACGAGGTTAAGACTTAAAAGACTTCCCTTCTGTAAACAAGGTTGGAAAATGGATTGATGGAGATGTTGTTTAGATTTAGGAGTGAGGAGAGAGTGAAGGTGATACATCATGCTGGTCCTAAGTAAGTATGGTTTAGCTTGACAAGACGTCTTTGGGGAAAGTCATGTACTGTCTCTCAGCCATTTGGGCTTCACTAGAGATTTCTGAAGATTCTGGCCTTTCTCAGGAGAAAAGGTGGGTCATTCTCTGGAAACAAAAGCATGTTTTTTTCATCCTTCCTGTGTTACCATAATGTTCCTATCTGTCTACCCTCCCCGATGCTTCAGTAAACCTTTCCAAGAAATGAGACAATCTTGGTAGTTTTTGTTTTTATTTTGTGAACCTTTGGCCATCTCATGAAGAGTTCTTTGTTGCAATTTTTTTCTGAGACAGGGTTTCTATGTCTAGCTCTGGCTGTCCTGGAACTCACTTTGTAGACCAGGCAGGCCTCGAACTCACAGAGATCCACCTGCCTCTGCCTCCCTGAGTGCTGGGATCAAAGGTGTACACCACTACTGCCCAGCACAAATTTTTTTTTATCTGCTTCTTTTTAATTTCCACAGCTGTTCCCCACATGACCATGCCAAGGGTGAACTAAGAAAACACAGTGCTTCATCTCACAGTCACATTTGCCTCAATAACAGATGAAAGCAGAAAGGGCACTGGCCATGACCTTGGGTCCCAAATCCCAGTTAACTGTGCAATGACCTGTTTGGCCTTCTATGGGTGTAGAAGTTAATATATCCCTTGATCACTAGGGTTTGTTCACTCTTCTGATGCTTAGATGATCGGGGAATGTTCTCCAATCTGAACCTAGTTAGCTCTTTTTCCACCTTGTAATGCATGCATCCTTTTCCCCAACCCCATGGCGTTGACTAAGCAAACCTAGAACTGCCCCACTCAAGCAGGACAGGGTTTCTCAATCTTACTGGCATCCTCTGCATACAAGACCATGCCTGACATTGTGTGGTGGACAACCATTAACAAAGAAACTCACAACTCATCAGAGGGCAGAGAATAACCATCCGTGCCGTGCAGCGCTCGGCCATAAATGGAACATCTGTATCACATCCCCTGACTCAAAGTTCAGGGAACATCTCAGAAAAGGGAGAAAGACTCTAAGAGTCAAAAGCCGTGGAGGACCAGACTGAAACAGTGTCTTTTGGACATGACAGGACTACACTCACGAATTCACAAATTCATGGCAGCTGTGGTTGCCTGCACAAGATGAGCACAGCATCAGGCCAGTCAACAAACATGAATGAAACAGGGAAGAGCTCCCAAGCCCCATCCCTAGCTGAGGCACTACTGAGCTGATGGCTTCCAGGAGTAAGAGAGTCAGTTTTCTTTTGGGGTGTGACCCCTATTAGGTAGACCATTCTCCAGTGAGTAGCTCCACACCCATCTGTATATGAGCAAATTGGGTTCAATGGGTTAAAAAAAGGGGGGAGCATGAAGTTGGGAGGGGGCTAGAACATAGATCTGGGATGAGTCATGGGAAGAAGAGAGGGTGAATATGATCAAAATGCAGTGAGTGCATGTAATGTAATAATTTTTTTTTTTTTGGTTTTTCGAGACAAGGTTTCTCTATGTAGCTTTGGCACCTTTCCTGGAACTTACTCTGTAGCCCAGAACTCACAGAGATCTGCCTCTGCCTCCCGAGTGCCAGGACTAAAGGCGTGTGCCACCACCACCCGGCACATGTAATAAATTCTTAAAGAATTGAAAGTAATGAAAATAATAATAAAAATAATATTGTGCCTGAAAGTCTGATACAACCTTCTTCTTGGGAAGTGCAGCTAGGGTTGAAAAAACACTAGAACATTCCGTTAAAGAAGTTTTTCCACTTGTGGCCAAATGAGGCAGACAGCCATGCAATAACTGGTTCTCCAACATGCATGATGGGCATCACTGTGGGACTTTAACAAACCGGAGTGGAGACAACATGGGATTCAGAACAGAAGCACTCACTCCCCTGAGGGTGTATCTCTGTCTTGGTTGCAGTTTTTTCCAACTCCCATGTGATGTGATTGACTCCAATGCAGAGACGGTTTCTTAAGACATTGACATAGGGGATTGTTCCCTTGGTGGGGTCTTTTGTCCTGAATGACCCCAACTGTGATGCTCAAAGCTATTCATTTCAGAGTGGGAGTTAGGTTCTGCTGTGGGATGTTCTGTATGACAAATATGTTAATAAAGCATTGATTGGCCAGTAGCCAGACAGGAAGTATAGGCGGGACTAACAGAGAGGAGAATTGAGGGAACAGGAAGGTGGAGCGAGAGACGGACTGGAGCCGCCGCCAGGACAAGGAAGATGTAAGGTACCAGTAAGCCACGAGCCATGTGGCAAAGTATAGATTAATAGAAATGGGCTAAATATAAGAGTAAGAGCTAGACAATGATAGGCCTGAGCTAATGGCCAAGCAGTTTAAATAATGTAAGCGTCTGTGTGTTTATTTTATACATGGGTTGTGGAACTGCGGGGCTTGGTGGGACCTCTCCAGCAACAAGGTTCAGTCAGGTTAGAAGTGCTACTCAGTGCGGAACTACAGTGGTAATAGCTCATGTTTATCAAGTGGGCTTAAATAGACTTTAAACACATTAACCAATCTAATATTTCAAAACTACAAGTTCCATGTTTCATCTTTAATTTATATATGAGAAAACAGCTGTTCAAAGGGATGAAGGAATTTCCCAAAGCCTGCACAGCTGTTATATAGTGGGACCTAGATTCAAATCCAAATCTCCTCCTCACGCATGGTGACCAGAGTCCTTGCATTTATCTCTAGAGGGGCAGAATTGACAGGATGAGTATATATTCAAAGAGAATGTATTAATTGTCTTACACAATACAGTCGGGGTAGTCCAGCTGTGGCAATGTTCACACTGAAGAGGGTAAGAACTCGGTAGCTACTTGGTGCGAGAGGCTAGCTGCCTCAGCAATCCTAATCTGCTGCTGGAAGACTGGAGGACTCCTGGAGAGCAGCTGGTCTTCAATCCAGGTGGGAAGGCCAAAGGAACGGGGTTAAGATATCAGCAAACACCGTGACAGCAGGGGAGTGATAGCTGTAAGAGCAACAGGAGAGACGCACTGGTCAGCAAGAGACACACTGGAGAGACGCACCAGTCAGCAAGAGACACACTGGAGAGACACACTGGAGAGACGCACTGGTCAGCAAGAGACACACTGGAGAGACGCACCTGTCAGCAAGAGACATACTGGAGAGATGCACTGGTCAGCAAGAGACACACTGGAAAGACGCACCAGTCAGCAAGAGACACACTGGAGAGACACACTGGAGAGACACACTGGTCAGCAAGAGACACACTGGAGAGACGCACCAGTCAGCAAGAGATGCAAAGCAAGCAGGCAAAAAGCAACAGCTTTTCCCTCAGACATTCTCACAACCAGGTTACTGCTGAAAAGAGCCATCCATTCCACAGGAGGGAATTCCCCCCTCAAGTAATCCTTCCAGGAAATACCCTTACAGACTCACTCAGAGGCAGGTCTCTTAGTTGATTCCAGATCCAATCGAGTTGACAAGCCAAGATTAACCACCACGGTCCTAATGTGCAAAATGGAATCAGCATAGGAATTTCACATTCTGTTTTCTCAGTAAGATTCTTCTGCCACCAAGGGGAGACCACAAACAGGCCGGTTCTTCCATGCATCATCACCAATGGTCCAATGAAGAGCAGGGCTACACTCTACCCACACTCTCCTCTTCTCTGCTAGCTTACCTCCATCTCCTCCCCAGCACTTCCCTTCTTTCCTCCACCCCCACCCCCCTATGAGTCTGGTCATTGGATGCCTGCCCCACTGAGGCTAATCAAGCAATATTGCACAAAGAGAACACAGGGTATATCTCAAGATCATTATAGACCAAACACACAGCAACCTTGGGACTGATAACTCCAGTCTCTTCCTTAGGCAAAGCCAAGTTACCAGGAGCAGAAACTTTAACTCCTTCAAGACCTTGGCCCTAGCCCCAGACTGACCTTGCACACCTCCCACAGAATGAATGTTCCCTTTGTACTTCCACCAGGGCTCTGAGAAAGCCTTGGATCAGCCTGGCTCTCAACAGAGAAGGTAGAAGAGAATGAAGAGGATGTGGAGGAGGAAGAAGAAGGGAGGAGAAAGAAGAGGAGATTAGCTTCAAAAACAATTTAAAGATAAATGAAAGCTAGGTTATATAACGGAGAAAGGGGAATAATGGGAAAGGAGGTTTGGGTGGGGAAACAGGCAAGAGAGGAGAGCAGAGGAGAGGGTAGAGGGAAGAATAACTAAAACTAGGGTGTTTAAAAAGGCCACATGAAAAATTACATATATAAAATATATATATATATATATGTATATATATATATATATATATATATATATATCCCCTCAAGTTGTTGGTGAAGGGTATCCTGGAGACCCCCTCCTGTCTTAGGGTTTTTATTGCTGTGAAGAGACATTATGACCACAGCAACTCTTATAAGGAAAGCATTTAATTGTGGTGACTTGCTTACAGTTTCAGAGGTTCAGTCCATTATCAGCATGGTGGGAAGCATGGCGGCGTGCAGGCAGATGTGGTGCTGAAGAAGCAACTGAGAGTCCTACATCTTGCAGGCAACAGGAAGTCGACTGTGACAGTGAGTGATGCTCAAGGCCCGCCTCCACAGTGACACACTTCCTCCAACAAGGCCACACCCACTTCAACAAAGCCACACCTCCCAATAGTGCCACTCCCTTTGGGGGCCATTTTCTTTCAAACCACCACACCGACTATTGCCATCACTCTTGGTTGCCCATCAGAACTCGATGAGAAGAACCCACGGCTGATGACAACACACACATTGGCTATGAACATGGAGAAATCACAGTACTGATTTCTCAGAAGGTTTCCTCCCTCCTGACCAGCTCTTATAGGACTGGAAAATGTACTATGGTCTGCCCCAGGCTTCTGGGACAAAATAATAATAATAAATAATAAAAACAATGATAACCAGTAATCTTACTTAGCTGTGCACTCTGTGACACGCCCATTGTGAGTGCTGGGAACTGAGAAGTACGTGATCTTAACCACTAAGCCATTGCGTCAGCCCACTACTGCTCTTCTTCTTTAAATCCTAGATAGGGTTAGGGAGACGACTCAGTGGGTGAATTGCTTGCCGTGAAAACTGGAGGACAGAGTTTGGATTCCCAACTCTAAGACTTGGCAACATGTCTGTCATCCCAGTGCTGGGGTTACAGAGACAGAAGGATCCTAAGAGCTTGGTGAAGAGCCAGTCTGGATAAAATGGTGAATTCTATCTTACAGTGAGTAATCCTATCTCAAAAACCTAAAGTAGAAATGGGTGGCAGGATAGCTCAGTGGTTAAGGCCCTTGCCACACCAGCCTGAGGACCTGAGCTCAATCCCTAGACTCCCTATAAAGGTGGAAGGAGAGAAGCAATTTTATGAAGTTTTCCCCTGACCCCATACACACACTGTGGAGTGCACACACATCCTAAATACAATATGTACACACAATAATAATAACATTTTTAAAGATACAAGTAGAGAACAATAGAGGAAGTTGACCTCTGGCTTGTACACACACACACACACACACACACACACACACACACACACACACATATACACACACAGAGTCCTATAATGCCTTACCAAAAATTGTTGGAACTAACAGATGAATCCAGTAAAGTTGTAGAAACCAATATCTATATGTGAAAATGAGCAGCATTCCTACTCAGTAATAAGAAAACATCACAGAACAAAGCAATCCCTTTATCATAAAACAAAAGTACCCAAGGAAAAAATGTAATGTGGGAGGTAAAGGATCTTTACACTAATAACTCCTCTGAATGAGGAGGGGCGCAGATCCTTGGTGGCTTCTAGGGGAGGGGGAATACATTTTCCTTCAAGGGTGTGGCTCCTGGTAGGTTATACAATGGGTAGTCTCTTCATATACAAGTTCCTGGCCCCACACCCAGGAGTGTATGAGCAGCACACATTGTAGCCAAGGGGTTAATTTTTAAGAGAATACAAAATTGGGAAGGTAAGATGTGGGGTGAATCTTGGAGGAGTTGCAGGGGTAAATATCAAAATACATTGTATGAAATTCCCAAAATAATAAATAAAAACATTTTTCAACATTACAGAAGAAATTGAAAAAGACAAAAATAAATGGAAATGTATCTCATGTTCTTGGATAATAACTGAAATGATTAAAATGTTCATCTACAGATTCAATGAAATCTCTATTAAAAAACTACACTACACCTTTACACAGAGATATAAAAACAATCTTAAGGAGGGAGAACTGTGGTTGGTATGTAAAAGGAAAAAAAATTAATAAAAAAACAAAAAAGAAAAATCTTAAATTTCATGTGTGGCTACAGTCTTGAAACAGTCAGAAGAGTGACATTGAAGAAATCACTTCACTTGACCTCCAAACCTACCAATGTCAGTAATTTAAAATGTCTTGTACCAACACAAAAGCACATCCATAACATGGCGGAAGAAAGTAAAGATCCCAGAAATAAACCCACACATTTACAATCAACTTTCTTTTAAGATTCCAAGATTACACAATGGGCAGTCTCTTCAACTGATAATGTGGGGGAACTGGAAAGAAAATGAAGACTTTGGGTCCTCACCTTACCCTACATACAAAAATCAACTTGAAACAGATTTAACACTTAAAAATATGGCCTGAAAATTAAGGTTACTGGAGAAAACATAAGAAAAAAAATTTCCTGACATATCTGGATAAATCTTTTTTAAGATTTATTTTATCAGCCGGGCAGTGGTGGCGCACACGCCTTTAATCCCAGCACTCGAGAGGCAGAGCCAGACGGATCTCTGTGAGTTGGAGGCCAGCCTGGTCTACATAGTGAGATCCAGGACAGGCTCTAAAGCTACACAGAGAAACCCTGTCTCAAAAAACAAAACAAAACAAAACAAAAAAGATTTATTTTATCTTTAATTATGTGTATATATGTCTCTGTGTATCTGTATGGGTGTGTGCCACACATGTGTGTGCAAGTACCTGTGGAGGCCAGAAGAGGGCGTCAGATTCCCTGAAACTGGAGTTGCAGGCAGTTGTGAGCTGCCTGAGGTGGGTACTGGAAACCAAACTTAAGTCCTCTGGAAATGTGGCAAATGCTAAAAAAAAAAAAAAAAAAAAAAAAAACTAAAAATACAGTCAACAAGTACAAAATTAGAAACCTGGAACTCCAAAACACTAAAAAGCTTCCTCAGAACAGAGGAACAGAGTAGAGAACTCATCCTCATACTGTGAGGAAGTACTGTGAACTCGGTATCTAAGAAGATTGTCAGTATCCAAAGTACATAAAGAACTTGACTCAATAATAGGAAAGCAAACTGATTTAAAAGGCATTCCTTTAAAGAAACTGCCAGTGGGTCTTTGAAAAGATATTTGACCTCACTAATCACGTGGAAGTAGCAGGGGGAAATGTTGGTCAAGGGGCATAAAATTTCAGTGAGGAGAAATAAGTTCAGGAGATGCATTATACAATTGGGTGACTACATTAATAGCAATGCATGTTTTGCTAGAAAATTGCTGAGTGTATTCTAAATGTTCTCACTGCAAAAATATGTGAGAGGATGAATATGTTAATTAGTTGGACCATGTGTGCGTAACAACACATCATATCCCATGTATATGCATAGATATATGTAATCCAAATTGTCATTTAATGTGGGCTTCTCATATTTAGGGTTCTCAATTAATATATATGAACCTACACCCAACCACCCAACGAATAGTTACCGCCCCATGACTTTTACCTGAGCTCAATAAACCACATAAAGATGAAACTGTTCCTTCCAAGTTGGCTTCAAATTTTGTGGGGCCAGGAAATGAATTGATGTCCTTCCAAACTCCCACAAAACATAACAGCAATTAGAGGTGTGTTCCTAATTACCAAAATGGATGAGTGGAGAAGACAACTGTGCTCACTCGTAAGTGTCAACAAAGTGCATTGCACATGTCAGCAGAACGGGAGCTCATTTCCCATCGGAAACCACGACAAGAGGAATTCAGACCGAATGAATGAACCGCAACCTAGTGGCTGAAGGGGCAAGGAGGGGACTCACGGCCACTGCTCTTCTCGAGCAGTGTAGGAAGAATTGGAACAACAAACGGAGTCTCAGAAACGTCAAAACCTGCCTTGGTGTGATAACCCCAAACCTCTGATGCCAAATTCCTGTTCTGTGACGGAGTCCCAAGCGTTATCTGCTTAGGCTAGAAGTGAGCTATGACTCACTGGTAATTTTAAATTGTAATAATGAGCCTGACATTGCTCCACCCGGATCCATTTCTCAGATAAACACCAACCTAGGGGCAACTGCCCTTCTACAGAAAGGAGCCCAACAGAGTGTTAGTTACTAATTACAAAAAATCATCCAATTATGCTAACTTGCTGAGGCTGGCAAGCCAGGCTTTACTCTATGTAGGCAGAATTTCATAGAACACCCTTGAGAATGGTCTATAAAAGGGCAAACCACACCATCAGGGTCAGAAGGCACTCCATTCTGACTCTCAAGAACACAGTTCTGTGACACACTTGCCCCGGGATCATGTCTCTTCGCCTCTCCAGTGGATCCAGGAGGTCCTATGCTCGTCCCAGCACAGGATCACTCAGGGGAACCAGCTTTGGGGCTGGGAATGCTTGTGGCATAGGAGGCATCGGAAATGGCTTCTCCTGCGCCTTTGGGGGCAGCTCCGCCGCAGGAGGGAACAGCGGGGTGGCCAACTCCTGTGCTGGCTTCACTGTGAATGAGGGGGGCCTCCTGTCAGGCAATGAGAAGGTCACCATGCAGAACCTCAATGACCGACTAGCGTCCTACCTGGAGAATGTCCAAGCGCTGCAGGAGGCCAACGCTGACCTGGAGCAGAAGATCAAGGGCTGGTATGAAAAATTTGGACCAGGGTCCTGCCGGGGTCTCGATCATGACTACAGTAGATACTTCCCGATCATCGATGATCTTAAAAACCAGGTAGGGAATTATATTTTTGCAATCACATGTATACAGTTTACCATCTAAATTTCTTTTCACTGAAAAAAGAAAAAATGCTACAACTTTGTGGTCATTTTAATGGCATGTCACTTCAGCATTGGAAATGCTGAATAATCATGAAGTAGATTCAAATGTTTAACCTCATGTTAAAAATGTCCTTGATGATAGCCTAATATTTTTATTGTTTGTTTTGCTTTTGTTTTTCAAGACAGGGTTTCTCTGTGTAGCCCTGGACATCCTGGAACTCTCTCTGTAGACCAGGCTGGCCTCGAACTCACAGAGATCTACCTGCCTCTGCCTCCCCAGTGCTGGGATTAAAGGCGTGTGCTACCTAATAAATTTTTATCATTGGCATTTTATAACATTAAAAAAAAAACTTTGCCTTTTTAATTATTGTGATAAATGGCCTTTTAAAAAGTCCAACTCCTGGTTTCCAGATCATCACTTCGACCACCAGCAACGCCAATGCTGTTCTACAGATTGACAACGCCAGGCTGACGGCTGATGACTTCAGACTCAAGTAAGTCGGCCCAGAGTGAGGGGAGTTCACGGTGACGGTGCGGTCTTAATTCAAATTTCTCTTTAACCTCTTCACCGGATGCTCGTCACTCTCACCCCAACACTGGAAGACACTTGGATTTAAAACAAGCAGGAGGAACACAGAGGGGGTGAAAAGAATGTGCGAGCCAGAGGACGGGAGGGAGGGGTTCTGTGAAATGCTCTGGACATGGCACTGCCTGCCGTTGTATTCATGGCCTCACTGCAGCTATGGTTACCTGAAGAAGTTAAGCCAATAAGATCAGTCAGCATCCCAGCAGGCAGTGCTGATTGGACTCTAGGTTAAAAAAAAAAAAAAAGACCTGAATGGGAGGGGCCATCTTGGGGGCTCTCCAAGGGGAGTGGAAGTAGGGACCCCGGGAGCTAGGAATGGGTATGATCAAGACACATCTCAAATTCTTTTAGAAAAGAAGAAAAGAAACAGAATGCTATCGCTTTTCTATCCATTGGCTAGTTTTAGTGATTATTTATAAAACTAGCGCCTAATAACCTACTTCTTTTTTTTTTTGTCAAATACCTCTCACATTAAAAAAAAAAAAAAAGGTAAGTGTATAATCAACTCACAGATGTCACAAAAGTGGCCAAATCTGCCACTTCAGAAGTCCAGAGTTTGGAGTATATCCATGATTGGTGACTGTCTCCAACCATGTGACAAACCAGGGGGAAAAAATCACTGACCCTTTTGAAAAATCACTGACCCTTTTGAAAAATCACTGACCCTTTTGAAGGTACGAAAATGAGCTGGCTCTCCACCAGAGCGTAGAGGCCGATGTCAACGGGCTGCGCAGAGTCCTGGATGAAATAACCCTGTGCAGAACTGACCTGGAGATTCAGTACGAAACCCTGAGTGAGGAGCTGACTTACCTCAAGAAGAACCACAAAGAGGTAAGAGCTGGCGGGCTGGCTCTACTGTGTCTACACTGCCCACCTCTTGGCAGATGACGCCCCCACTCGTCCTCGTGGGTGAGCCTTTGGTCTGAAGGCTCATTGTCAAACCCGCAGGAAGCCAGCTTGTCTTTGTAGGTGTTGAGCTAGCTGCCTGTATAAAGTCAGTCTTTTTCTTGTGCCCATTTTTCCCATGGCTGGGGGGAAATACCGTGCTTTCCAGACCACTTCTAAGATCAGTGGCTGGCTGTCATTATAGCTGTTAAATGGTCTACTTAGACAATTATACCTAACTAGATGAAATGAATGTGCTTGAAAAGCCAGTCTACGAAAACTGGATCTTAATTTCTATGTAGCAACAGCGCACATTACCTTCAGACATTCACTGTGTAGTCTTGATATTAAGACATTCTTTTTAATAATATTTGTATTAATTCTTTGAGAAGTTCAAGCAATCGATGTTGATCATACTCTTCCTCTCCCAACTCCTCCCATAGCCATCTTCTCCACCTCTCACCTCCCTACCCACCCAACTTTGAATTTTCGTCTCCCCTACCCACATCAAGTCCAATTTGTGTTGCTTAACTACTCTTGGAAATGGGGCCCGCCCGGGAGTGTGGTCACTACATTAGAGGTCACATCATTAGAGAAAACTGACCCTCCCTCTCCCAGAAGCTATCAAATGCCAATAGAGCCTCAGCTAGACATTGGATTTTGTGCCCAACTCTCCAGCTCCATGCTTGGATTTTATCTGGCTTGAGCTTGTGCAAGTCTTTCAAATGCCATTGCAACTGCCATGACGTGTGTGCGACTGCCCTGACATGCGTGCAACTGCCCTGTCGCGTCCAGAAATCTCTGCTTCCTTGGCATTGTGCTCCACCTCCGATCTTTCTGATCTCCCTCTCTCTCTCCAGTCTCTCCACCCCCTCTTCCATAATGATCCCTGGGCCTTGATGGGAGGAGTGTGATACACAGGTCCCATTTAGCACTTCAAATACATTCTTAATAGACACATTGATAGATGTGAAACTACAATTTAACTCTTACACTAGAATTTACACTTCCTAGCATATAGTATCCTTCTGAAGTGCTCACTTGACCATGAAGCCATTGTTTTTACAGTCCATATTTTCTGTTCTAAAAAAGGGGGGAATATCTTTTAAATGTCTTTGGTGTTTTTTTAAATGGTCAAAGATAGCCACAGTTAAGACAGAAGCTTAAATCAGAAGCAAAAGCTAACATGCTACTTGGTTAGTCCTGAGGCTAGCTTGTGAATTAAACCACTTGAATTACAGGATTCACTTGGTACTGTGAGTTCACGTGTGGTTATCATCCATGGTAGCTACTCCATAAACTGTTGATGAGTCAGGAGCAATTGGTTTTTTTAAAAATACTTTGCTTATGGATGGACCCACAAATACACAGGTTTTCCTTTGTTATCTTTTTTTTTCTTTTCTTTTCTTTTCTTGCTTGAACTGGGGAAGTTTTCGCTAAATCCTGTGGTCTTTAAAGCCACATGCAGAGATGGATGACATAGTGTCCATCAGGCAGGAGATGATCTATGGGCCACCTGGGGATTGGCTTCATGAAGGAAAGAAAGCGTCCTTGATTCAGAAGCGGAGAGGAAGGGCTGGGCAGCAGACAGACAGCCTGTGCTGTTTCCGTTTGTACAGGCTTGGCAGGGACACCTGCTGTCTATATACTTAGAATGGACTCGGCCAATCACATTCCACTCAGACGGAATACTGTGTCACCTTTGACAGCAGAACAGACTTCTGAGATCAGCACACAGGAGTCGTGATAACTGCTGTCCCCATGTCAAATGCCATTGCCACACAGGAGTCGTGATAACCGCTGTCCCCGTGTCAAATGCCACTGCAAAGCCACGGTGCAGCTGTTAACCCTTCCACTGCTTTTAACGCCACCCAGAGAAGGGTTTTTTTTTTAATTTGCTTCAATTTTCAGATTAATCATAACTTCCCCAAATTAACACAGCTAACAACTGGCCAGAACCAGAAATCACACAGGGATCTGTGTGGCTCAATAGTCCAAAAGGGTCTTATAACCTTGTATAAACTTAACAAACAGCTGGATCCTTCCTTCCCTACACACACACACACACACACACACACACACACACACACACACACACTTATTTATCTATTTATATCATTAATTACCCAAACTCAACCTTTTGACTATGCTCAGGCTATGTTCAGGGAGTAGCTGAGTCGAGAGAACATTGAAGGTGGTCTCTACCTGCTTGAAGAAGACAGACCAGAAGGGTGCATATTTAAACAATCCAAACAAGAGCCAGAGGATTTTTTTAAGTAGTTTAAGGACTTGTATTTGTGAAGGAATCAGGACTTATTCTGGGTAGCAGAGCTAAACTGAGGACCTGCAGCCCCAGGAGCAGGGTTAGACTCAACAATAAAGGGCTCTGGAGCCTTTGAGATTTCTTCCCGAATGAAGCAGCCTACTTGATAATGTAGAATCTTCCGTCACCAACCTTGAGAGGTAAGCCAAATGGATAGGAGCTATAAAATGTAGAGAGATGGCCACTGCAGAGCCAAGGAGGGGAAAACTCTGCCCAAGCCAAGCTTCTAGACTCCCTGAAAGTCCCACTTGACTTCAGCTCAACACCTCTCTGCCTCCAGGAAATGCAGGCTCTGCAGTGTGCGGCTGGAGGCAATGTGAATGTGGAGATGAACGCAGCCCCGGGTGTGGACCTCACGGTCCTGCTGAACAACATGCGAGCGGAGTACGAGGCTCTGGCTGAGCAGAACCGCAGGGACGCCGAGGCCTGGTTCCAGGAGAAGGTAGCTCTTGCCTGACACCATCCCTGTGCATTTTAGTACTGTTCCCAGGCTAAGATCTGTCCCTCTTGGCTGTCATTTCAGAGCGCTTCACTGCAGCAGCAGATCACCGAGGATGTGGGTGCCACCACCTCAGCCAGGAACGAGCTGACCGAAATGAAGCGCACGCTCCAAACCCTGGAAATTGAACTTCAGTCTCTCCTAGCCACGGTATGTACGGAAGGAATATATTATTGCTCCCCGAGTTTGTTTTAAATTTCCACCCACTGGTTGAAAAGCCCCACTTGCTGCCAAAAAGATGTCCACATTTTTTTTTAAGATAGTATTTCATGTGTGACTCTGACTGGCCTGGAACTCAGTATGTAGACCAGGTTAGCCTGGAACTCACAGAGATCTACCTGCCTCCGCCTCCCAACTGCTGGCATTAAAGACATGCACCACTATACTTGACTGACAAACACATGTGTACATCTTTTTCATTCACTCTGTATTCTTCCCGACAGAAACACTCGCTGGAGTGCTCCCTGACCGAGACCGAGGGCAACTACTGCACACAACTGGCTCAGATTCAGGCTCAGATCAGCGCCCTGGAGGAGCAGCTGCACCAGGTCAGGACCGAGACCGAGGGCCAGAAGCTGGAATATGAGCAGCTGCTGAATGTCAAGGCCCACCTGGAGAAGGAGATTGAGACCTACTGCCTCCTCATTGGGGGAGACGAAGGGTAGGTGAAGGGATTTACATGGGAAATGCCATATGCACCGCACCCCACCCCGCCCCCGTGTCTACTTCTTCCATGGCAGTGGATTCCAATACCCACAGCAGGAAATTATCACAAAGAAAACACTGCGTTAGTGCTGCACATGCACAGGCTCCCTCTTAACCGTGCCCTAAACCTTAAAAAGCAGCAGTCATTCCCACAGCATTTGCACTAGAATCAACAGTGTAAGTGCCCCAGAAAGTCAAGGTAGAGGAGAATGTGTGTAGGTTCTCTATAAATACTATGCCATCCTTGCAATGATATTTGAACATCCGTTGACTCTGACTCCCCTGCAGTCACAGACCCTATCTCCACTGATACTGCGGGATGACTATCCCAAAATGCACTTAGCAATTAGATCTGTGACGAGACTGTGACCATGAACAAATGTGGCTGTCTTTCTCTGTTACCATGGGTGCTGGAGTTAAGCATCACACTCCATGGCCAAGAACCGAAGAAGCAGTGTTCGGCAAAATCAAACACAACAAGGAACGGAGATTAAAACAGTGTCCACTGTAACCCACTGAGTATGTTCTCCAAAGAGCAAAAGAGGTTCTAACACTGGGTCTAGGGCAGAAGATCAAGAACTGAACAAATCTCTCCATGTCACTCTTTTGTGGTGTTTTCACAGGGCTTGTAAGTCTGCGAGTTACAAGTCTAAAGATTATGGATCTGGAAATGCTGGAAATCAAATCAAAGGTAATGAAAAGAAAATTCCATTGTTATGTCAGCCTGCTTTACCTCCAGTACACAGACTTTGTGTACAGTAGGACTTAGAGTAGATATCATTGGTGTCTAGCTTTAGACCTGTGTGCTTATTTTAAATCAAGTCAAACATCACCATGATTTGGCCTAACCAAGTAATCAAAATTCACCAAAAATGAGTCATGTTTGTGCTTTCTACCTATTCCAACCTACATTTGGGGGGAAAAATCTTATTATTCCTTTATGTAACTTCTTATTCGTTTCCTTCTAGCTCTCTAAAATCTTCTTTTAACTTGGAATTTTCAGATTCAGCCAAAGCCATAGTGGTTAAGAAAGTTCTAGAGGAGGTGGACCAGCGTAGCAAAATACTTACCACTAGGCTCCACTCCCTGGAAGAGAAATCTCAAAGCAATTAAGAAAGATCATAAGCAAAAGAAAAAAAAAAAAAAAAAACAGAGAAGACATGGCATGAAATCCGTCTGGGAAATGAGCAAGCCTGTGAAGAATGTCTGTCCTGTTGCCTTCTGTTCCTTTCTCTTTCTGAGCCATCAGCGGCAGAAATCCCGGTCCATCTGGAGAGATGTCACATGCGAACGTGAGGGTTCACCTGATTACCCCACAGCCGTCTGTTAGCTGTTCTTTACCGTCAATAAACCTTCCTTGAGCAACTTCTCTCTAGTGGCTAGTGTGGTCTTATCTTTGAAAGGTTCTTGGCCGTGCCGCAGAATGTGAACACCTAGCAGCTTTGGGTTTACGTGGAAAGTTTAGAAACTAATTAAGAGGTCGTCCCCTAGGTTTTCACAAGGCTTTCTAGACAAGGTCAGAGAGAATAAAAGTACTTCCACGGACACATCAATCAGCCACACTTTGACATGAGGAGCCTATTTCCCGCTGTAATAGGTAAATGTATGCATGGCACATTCTTCATCTGTCACTAGGAATAAAGAAAGCATTTGTTTCAAATTATTGTAAAGAGGACACAAATTGCTGTAAGGTGTACTTTAGAGTGAGGTAGACTTTCAGTGAGTGCTAACTTCAGTGCAATTTCAATAGTTACAGTAAATAAAATTTCAAAATCACTG
Organism: Peromyscus aztecus; assembly: GCA_902168405.1. NCBI lineage: Eukaryota > Metazoa > Chordata > Mammalia > Rodentia > Cricetidae > Peromyscus > Peromyscus aztecus. Next base: position 25,315 of record CABHPQ010170195.1, read on the forward strand.
TCCTGGTGAATACATATTAAAACAATATTCTAAATATAAGAGAGATTAGAGCAAAAGTTGGCTTGAATCCAAATTATACTAATAGAGCCATCCACTGTGATGTTGTTGCTGTTCTTTATTAGCTTAAATCAACATTATGTAATAATGTGTTGACTATGACATTTTTATGCATATATATATATATATAGTATATTTTGATCATACTCACTCCCCAGTACACTCTCTTGTCCTCTCCACTCCTGCTGACCCCTTCCTCTTCCCAATGAGTCCTGCATCTATTTTCATGTCGTGGGTGTGTGTGGGTGTGTGTGTGTGTGTGTGTGTGTGTGTGTGTGTTCCAATGAGTCCCGTCATTAAGGTTGCTTACAGGTAGGTAGGAATCTTACCAATGTATACAACACTGAAGAAAATGCCTCTCTCTCCCCCAGCAACCATTAACTGCTTAAAATCCTCAGGGATAGACGAGGCCTCTCATCCATTCATCTCTTAAGGTTATATCATAGCAACTACGTATAACTCTTTATCCCCAATCAAGAGAAACACGTTAGTCAGGGGTGTTGACTGTTTTGACATTGCAACACCATGCTGTCATCTACAAACGTGTTGGGCTATATTCACAACTATCCTCAGCTACATGGGGTCCGTGGGCCACAGGTTGGACATGCCTGTTAGATGAACCGTAAACTTGATTTCCTTGGATCAAATGTGGTCCCTTATGCTTAGCTGAGCCTTGTATCTCTGCGGATGAGTTATCTGCATTGTAATCCATTTGAGAAATTTGACTCGGAGCTCTCTGTGAAAGCATCAAACAGAAAGGATGATGACATCTTTTAAGAACACTGTAGTTACCGCTGAACTGCTTTTGTATCAGATCATCTGATACAATCTTAGCTATCGGCCACTAAAGCCAGAATGCCAGGTTATGTGAAACGAAAACATTACGATCTCAGAGAAAACTCCACTTCAAAAAATACCTCATCATTGTCAAGAAATGCTGAAAGCCACCCACCTCCCTCTTCTCTGCCCTCCATCCAATCCTCCATCATTAGCTACACTGATGCTCCAAATGTAAATCTGTACACAACTATACATTTATTGCCACAAACCTATGTACCTAAAAAGGGAAATTTTTAATAACTGTAAATAAATTATACACAGGTGGAAAATGCTTACCATCTCCTGAGAGATTTCTGAATCTCTTTCCAACTCCTTTGGTGCCATCGTTCTCTGGCTTGATATCAGTCCTAGAAAGGGATTTGGACCATAGAAATTGGCAAGCACTACAAAATAGGACTTCTGCCTCCCTTGAACACACACGTACACACAAATCTCAGCCTTCTTCATACCCTCCAGCGGGTTTCCACTGCACATGACACAAACCTTAAACATATTTCAGGTCTTCTTATTTGACAATTAGTGATTGTTTATCTTGAGAACCCAGTATGATGGTTTTTATCTGCTTGGCTATTTGAAAAGACATGCTCGCTTCAGGGCCAACAAGATGGTTCAGTGAATAAAGGTGCTTTGCCACCTAGCCTGATGACCTGAGTTCAGTCCCTGAGACCCACATGGCAGGAGAGAACCAAGTTGGATCTCCAAACAAATGCTGTGGCATTTGAAGGCGCACGCACGCGCGCGCGCGCGCGCGCGCGCACACACACACACACACACACACACACACACACACACACACACGCATGCTTGCTCATGCACACTTGCTCATGCACACAAAACAAAAATGAAAAAATATAATTTTAAAGGATTTTAAAATTTTTTAAAATTTTAAAATTTAAAATTTTTTAAAATTTTAAAGGATTTAAAGTAGCATTTTTTTCTGTGCTTGAAATCTCCTAGTAAATCATATATGATGTGTGGCACATCACAGCTCATATTTATTGGCTAATAAAACTGTTTTCTTGGGCTGGAGAGATTGCTCAGTGGTTAAGGACAACACTGGTTGCTCTTCCAGGACTTGGTGGTGACTCACAACTGCCTACAACTCCAGTCCAAGGAAATCCAGCTCCCTCTTCTGGCCTCTGAGGGCACCATCCATGCAGGCAAAACACCCATACACATAAAATGATAAAAATAAAAAAAAAAATTCAAAATCAAATTTTAAAACCAATGTAAAACTTCACTTAAATTCACACTCCTTGTCACTGAATACAATCACTGTATTGTGTGACCAACTTTACAACCTGGTTCCAAACCACTTCCTTCACCATGAAGGAAAACCTCTACCACTAATCAGTTCACACCCTAGTCCCTAGCACACACCTCCACCCTAGAAGGCAGCAGTTTGCTTTTGGTCTCTATGGAGGTCAGGACTATTCACAACAACTAAGAGTTGAAAGCAACCCAAACTGCCATCATGAATGGATAGACAAGTGCGTGCCAGATAAAGTGGGGTGATATTCCGCAATGAAGTCTGCGAGGAATGTAACAGAAAATAGTTGGTGCGTGTGCCGCTAATTGTTTTGGCAAAGATTTCCCCTTGTCAAAGCCCACAGATGTCCCTTTGGGGACTGAAGTTTTTATACAGCCAGCTCTTTTAGAGAGACAGCCACCAGAGTGTCAAATGCAAATGTGCGCTACAGTACTCACTGTGGTCTTCCAAGCAATCAAGGGCCCTAAGTGACTGGGAGGGCCTCTGACTCTTCAGAACTACCCGAGAAGATAGATGTGTGCAAGGCACAAAGAGGGGAAAGGGACAAGGAACAGCTGTGGCTGAGAACAGCTGTCGGGGAGCAAGGTTCAGTCCAGAGGGAGCCGGAGAGCTTTCGGCTGGCGGTAAGAAATGAAGCCGGCAGCTGGATGTGGTGGCTCGGGCCTGGAGGTCCGGTGTTCCCGAGGCTGAGGTGAGAGAACCAAGAGTTCAAGCCTGGTTTGGGTTCCATGGGCAGACCCTGTCTCCAAAAGAGTCTTAATAGAACCAACCCACCAACCAACCAACCAACCAGGAGGCAGTGGTAAATGGGGAGGTTATTCTATGTGGTTACAGACGAGCAGCATTAGGTCAGTGTGATGTTTGCAGTTTCTGAATGTAAAAGTTTGTGACTGAAGGCAAAAGGTGTCAGAAAACATATTCAACTTTATTATTGTTATTGTTATTATTGTTGTTGTTGTTGTTGGGATGGGCCAACAAAGAGAAACAACAGTGGGGCCCAAAGCCTAACAAGGCAATAAAAACCGTTCACAATTTCAGAACTCATTGTGGTGCTGAAGAGTGTGGTGTTTCAGAGCACAGTGTACAGGCAACCAGCACCGCAGCATCGAACAGTGAACCAGGCACACGCACTTTCATGCTTAATTATTTCTCATAAAGAGAACTACAAGCTGGGCAGTGGTGGCGCACACCTTTAATCCCAGCACTCGGGAGGCAGAGCCAGGTGGATCTCTGTGAGTTCGAGGCCAGTCTGGTCTACAGAGTGAGTTCCAGGACAGGCCCTAAAACTACACAGAGAAACCCTGGGGGGGGGGGGGGGAGAAAGAACTACATATATTTGTTAACTATACAAGAAAATAGAGCTTAACTATCAAAAGTATCGCATGGGTCAAACAGCGACAAAAGGATCTCGGGCTTCATTCATGCTTTAAGAGTAACCCTGAGATGTTAGACCGGAAGCAGCTTCCCTGATCCTCACGCGGCGCTGACTTCAGCTCCTCTCCCTCAGCACTGAGTCCCGCCTTCTGGGACTGTCCAGGGAGGTCCAGAGATGGTGACTTTCAGAGAGTTAAAAACTACAACCCTCTTTTTAAAATTTTATTTGAAAGGTAAATGGTACTAGTGGTTAAACTCCCTAATTATTTCTAAGTGGGAAAGGACAGAATGGCTTCTATATCTTCAGTATGTCCTTAAAGCAAAGGCGCAGGCAGGACAAGGTGGTTCAGTTTATGAGAGTGCTTGCGGCTAAGCCTGGCGACCCAAGTTTGATCCCACTTGGTAGAGAGAATCAACTCTGCAAAGTTGTCCTCTGACTTCCACACAGGCTTTATGGAATGCACACTTTTGCACACACACACACACACACATTTGTTGTGGAATAATCTTTTTGTACACTGTGAAGAATCGTCACTCTGATTGGTTTAACAAAAAGCTGAACAGCCAATAGCGAGGCAGCATTTCCAAGCACCGAGGACACTGAGAAGAAGAAGGGCAGAGATGCCAGGAGACAGAGAGCAAGCAAGACATGCAGGAGGAGAGGTAACGGCCACGAGCCACGAGGCAGCACATAGGTTAATAGAAATGGGTTAACTTAAGTTATAAGAACTAGTGAGGAACTAGCCTAAGCTAGCTGAGCTTCATAGTAATAATAAGTCTCCGTGTGGTTAATGAGAAGCTAGTAGGCAGAACAGAAAAATCCGCCTACACACATTTTAAAACAGTCCTCAGTTTAAATGAGAGTCATAGTCCAAGAGTAGTTTGTAAATAATAATAATAATAATAAATTTGTTGAGGTAGGATCTCACTATGTGGCTCTGGCTAGCCTGGAATTCTCTATGTAAATCAGGCTAGCCTCTAATTCACAGGCCTGCCTCTGCCTCCCGTGTGCTGGGATTAAAGGCACACACCTTGGTTTGTAAATGTTTGATTTTCCACATTTCATACGTCCAGTATGTCAGCCATTGCTCCTGTCCTTACAAATGAAATGTGTGGATGCTTTGTGATAGCCCTACAAAGCTGGGACTGCTGTCTTTGCTTTACAGACAGGGTGTGAAGGTCTAGAGACATTAAGACACTTTCTCAGGGTCACAAACCTAGTCAAAAGCTGAATAAGCTAGGAAATAGAAAAGCAAAATCACAGCTCCAGGATTTTCAGGGGTCACACCATGCTCACCTTTCGGAAGCTGAAGGTATTTCCCACAGACACAGTTCTACGAAGTTAGAAAGTCGTATCAGCCTATGTAGCTAGAGTTTTCCTGCCTGGCCCACAGTCAGGATAAATCTCTTTCACCTGCCAGTCCCACAGCCGCTCAGACCCAACCAAGTAAACACAGAGACGTATATTGCTTACAAACTGTATGGGCGTGGCAGGCTTCTTGCTAACTGTCCTTATAGCTTAAATTAATCCATTTCCATAAATCTATACCTTGCCACATGGCTCGTGGCTTACCGTCATCTTTACATGCTGCTTGTCCTGGTGGTGGCTGGCAGAGAGTGACTCCCTCTGCCTTCCTGTTCTTTTTATTCTCTCTGTTAGTCCCGCCTATACTTCCTGCCTAGCCACTGGCCAATCAGTGTTTTATTAGCAACACATTTGCCATACAGAACATCCCACAGCAAGCCTATTTAAACCACATGGTGCTGAGCAGAAATTCTACAGCGTCATGGCAGTGCTGTTCATGCCCTGGCTCGGTACCCCTCTCAGAAGTGGCGATGTTTGTGGAGTTTACCACAGAACAGACTCCCCGCTTAGGAGTCAGCTCTCTAGAACAGTTAGGAGCACACAGAGACAGGGGCATGAGGCTACATATCCTCCTCTTCCTCATTCCCCACACTGGTCTCTGCAGTTGGTATCGAGTGGAATTTCAGGGGGACGACAAAAGTCACTCACAGCAGATGACAAAGGGGGTCTCGGGTTCAGCGGCAGGAGGATAACAGGGAAAGCTCAGCAGTGGGGATCTGTGACTCACTGCTAGGTCAGGGGATGTGGTAGCAAGTGTGTGACAGCAGGTGTGGAATTAGGAAGTGGGGTGGCAAGGGGAGCCTCTGGAGCCAGCCCTGTGGAAACTGGGTTTCTAACTAGGGCAACTGTTGGTCAGCAAGAGGAGACAGCAAACTGGCCATCTGCATCCAGGAGACAACATCTAGGTCAACGCTTAGTGAGTCACCTTTTCTTATTTGGGGAGCAGTGTGTGGATTACTTTTCTGAGACTTTCTCAATATTGAGAATACAAACAAGAAGTCTTTCTGTGATTGTGTAAAACACTACAGAAAACACACACTCACCTTTTAAGAGGCAGGTAAGCATGGAGACAGTTTAGTGCTCTGAGCACTTGCTTGTTTGGGGTTGTGCACATGTACCCCTCTTGCAGCCTGGTCCCTTCATCTGCCAGAGTGTGCATGTCCACCGCTCTCCAAACAACGTCTGGCACCCTCAGAATCCTGACGCCCACCTGCACCAGGCTGCACACACTCCCACCTCTGGACAGTATCCTAAGTTCCCCAGCCCTAGCAACAACCAAACGTAGATAGTTTCCCTTCAAGCCATTTGTGAGAAAGATCACTCCAGGAAGGCTACCAGACAGGGACTGAAAAGGGGGCGGAGCTGAAGGAGGAAGTAAGTATTATTTCTTGTCACTCACGAACCAAAATAAGTCACACAGAGATTACAGAAATGTGAGAAAGCAAACTTTCGAATACCTCAATTTTTAAAGAGAATATTTATCCCGGGACTGGGAAACGGCTCAGTCAGTAAAGCACTTGGTACACATGTACAAAGACCTGGGTTCAGAGCTGCTGGGCCCACAGAAAAGGCTGGGCGCAGCCGCATGCTTGTGATCCCAATGCTAGGAGACAGAGACACAAGGCCCTGGGCCTTCCTGACTGCCTAGTGAGCACCAGGTTCCATGAGAGACTCTGTCTCTAAAAATAAAGTGGATGGCTGGGTGGTGGCATAAACCTTTAATCCCAGCACTCAGGAGGCAGATATATGTGAGTTCGAGGTCAGTCTGGTCTACAGAGCAAGTTCCAGGACAGCCAGGGCCACACAGAGAAACCCTGTCTCAAAAAAGCAAAAACAAAAAAAAAAAAATACATACATACATAAATCAATAAAAAGTAAGGTGGAGAGAGATATAGAAAAACACCTCTGGTCTCCACACATCCACATCCACGTGTACTTACCCACACACACAAACACATATACATTCATGTACCACACACACACACACACGTACAAGTACACACAAGGAGAGAATGTTTATGTTTTAGGGATGATGGAACATGAAAGGAAAGAAGACAGACTTGTACCAACAGAATAGGTAACAGTTAAACAAAATTAAAAGGAAACATTCACACCTCAGTGGAAAATAGTAGAAAGGAGCCCACCACCAAGGAAACTCTATCTAGTCCAGAGTAAGGATGCAGTGTTGAACCATCATCTTGTCTTATTTTAGTTCTTTGGAGAACCTCACAAGGGCCAGCTGGACCACTCCTGTGCACTGTTGCGGTAATGCCCGCGTTACTGTAACCCGTTCACCATGTCCGAGCGAGGGGCTATGGATTAAAAAATAGGAGACAAGAGACAGCGAGCCATGGCAGAATGCCGAATGCCAAGTGCTGTTTATTGAAAGAGGGGAAAACCTTAAATACAAGCTCCCAGCACAATGGAGGATCCCCGGAGGGCAGAAGTTCGCTACCCAATGTTCTACATTCTTACATCTAAGCTGTTTACACCAAATGCAGGATACAGGAACAAAGACCCTCTGGTGATCATTCAGTAAGAAGGAAATCGGCAGGGAATCAGCATAGGGAGGACATCTGGTCAAGGTCGGCAAGTAGGCAACAGTTTACTCAAATATGGGGAGCCAGGGCCCTACAGTGCACAAGCTTGAATAGATGTGACAGAGAAACCCACACATGCATGTGTATTCTGGCACAACTCACAACAGCAAGGTCATGGTGACAGAGTCTGGATCAGTGGTTCTCAACCCTCCTACTGCTTGCAACCCTTTAATACAGCTCCTCATGATGTGGTGACCCCAACATAAAACTATTTTCATTGCTACCTCATAACTGTAATTTTGCTGCTGTTACAAATCATAACGCAAATATCTATGTTTTCCAATGGTTTTAGGCAACTCCTACAAAGGGGTCATTTGAAGTCCAAAGGGCCCCACATGTTGAGAACCTCTGGTCTAGGGGTTTTGATCGGGTTTGTTTCTCTGCCAGTTAACGAACTGAAAATCTGGCAGGAAAAATCTGGAGCACAGCAGATGGCGAGAAAAATCTCCAACACCACAGACAGCTGCAGACAGACTCAGCAGTTAAGAAAGGTGTTTCTTGGGGGTGAGGAAACACGCACACAGCTGGCACACACACACACACACACACACACACACACACACACACACACAGCAGGCACACAGAGAAAAAAATCAAAGCAGAGGGAGCCTAAGAAAACCAAAAACCCTGTCTCTTCTCTCCGGAGGCCTGGGGTTCTCAAGTCTGCAGAGTTTTCCTCCCCTGATTTGGTGTTGGTCAGTTTGAAGAGAGCTAGCAGGGTTAAATGGCTCAGAACTGTTGTGTGACCTTCCTGATCCAGCCTTGAACTTGCTGAGCCTGTCCATCAACAGGGGCCTCCTGGTGGGAGACAAAGCCTCCACAGCCTATAGTTTTAAGCTGCCAGGCTTTCGTTTCAAGTCAGGAGGGTGAGGAAGAAGCTGGGCACCTTGGAAATTCATCTCCTTTATTGTGTCCCCCCTGCCTAGCTGTCTGCCTACGGGGAGGCTGTCTAAACTCCTAGTCTCTCAATGCGATTAGCATAGGTGCCTAGCAGTGGATGAATGGACAATGAAATGTGGCATCTACGTACAATACAGCTGTATTTAGCCATGAAGATTGCTATCATGTCCTTTGCAGGAAAATGAATGGGATCACACATCTACACACCAAACAACATGAGCCAGACTCATTAAAGACAAGAGTCAGCTGGGAGGTGGTGGCGCATGCCTTTAATCCCAGCACTCAGGAGGCAGAGACAGGCAGATCTTTATGAGTTCGAGGCCAGCCTGGTCTACAGAGTGAGATCCAGGAAAGGCACAAAGCTACACAGAGAAACCCTGTCTCGGAAAACCAAAAAAAAAAAAAAAAAAAAAATAAAAAAGAGTAAAATGTTTTTCTTTCATTGGTGGAATCAAAAAGGGGGGGGGGGGGGAGGGCTGAGGCGATGGCTCAATGTAAGCAAAACGCTTGCCATACAAGTGAGGGCTTAAGTTCAAATCTCCAGAACCCACATGAAGCTGGAGGTGGTGGCACATGTTTGCAATCTTGGCACCGCCAGGAGGAGATGGGAGGTCTTGAGTCAGCTGGCATGGTGGAGGAAGCAGAAAAATAAGAGAGCCTGTCTCAAAGAAAACAGGATGGAAGGTGAAGGCCAATACCCAAGGTCTGATCTCCACATATACTATGAGCGCTGGAACTCACACTTGTGAGTACACACACGCACACACACACACACACACACACACACACACAGGTAGTCCTGAAAGTAGAGAAGAACCAGCAAGAGAGGAAAGGGAAGGGCGGTAGTGGCGCGTGAATTTAATCCCAGCACTTGTGAGACAGAGGCAGGGGGATCTTTGAGTTTGAGGCAGGCTGGTCTACTGAGTGAGTTAGTTCCAGGACAGCCAAAGCTACACCGAGAAACCCTGTCTCAAAAAAAGAAAAATTACAAATATGTGAAAATTAAATAATATGTTCCTAAACAACCAATGGATTGGCAGCAAATTTAAGAAGGGAAATTAAACATTTCTTAGGACCAACCTAAATGGAAACACAATACTTAAAAACCTTAGAGATACAGCAAAGGTAAGAGAAAGGTTTACAAGGACAAGTAACTACATAAGAAGAGGTCTGGTTGGGCACGTCAATTTTGAGGCCAGCCTAGGCTACATAATAAGTAGTCCCAGGCCAACCTGAGCTATCCTATAAGACTTTGTCTCAAAAGAGGCATTGAGATTGCTCAGTAGGTAGGGTGCTTGCCACCCAGCCTGATGGCATGAGCTCCATCAAGGCTGGATGAGGCAACCCAGGTGGAGGAAAAGGGTTCCATAGCTAGACAAAAGAGTCAGCAATGCCCTGTCCCCACTGTTAGAATCCCACAAGAACACCAAGCTAATTCAGCCATAACATCTATGCAGAGGACCTAGGTCAGACCCCTACAGGCTCCCTGATTTCTGCGAGCCCCCATGAGTCCTGGTCAACTGATTCTGTGGTCAGTGTTCTCACGGTGTCCCTGTCCCCTCTGGTTCCTCTGGTCTTTCCTCTCCCTCCTCCACAGGACTCCCTGAGTTCCACCTAATGGTTGGCTGTGGGACTCTGCATCTGCTCCCGTCAGTTGCTGCATGAAGGCTCTCTGGTCTCTGATGAGGATTCTGCTAGGCTCCGGTCCCAGAACACTTTCCAGGCAGGACAAACTGTAGGTTTTGTGGCTGGGTTGGTGTCCCAATCCTTCCACTTGCCTGGTTACAGAAGATGGCCAGTTCAGGCTCTGTGTCCCCCATTACTAGGAGTCTTTCTAGGGTTACTCTTGTAGATTCCATGGACTTTCCGTTGCACTAGGTTTCCAACTAGTTCCCCAAATGTCCCCTATTCCAGTCATTTCTCCCTGCATTTACTCCCCATCCCATTTGATCCCTTCTGGTCCCAACCCATCCTGTTGGAAGACACTGCTGCTGAAGATTGCAGTTCACCATATCCCAAGAACTCTCCTAGCTCGGTGTAACATGGAGGACTCCCTTTGCAGCAGGACCCCCTCTCTACCCTATTTGGATAGTGTCTCTAGGCCTGGGTGCCTGACTTTATTTTGAAGCTATCCCCGAGCTTGGGTGCCTGACTTATTTTTTGACACAGTTCCCTGCAAATATTCATCCCCCTGCTCCCCACCAACATCCACATGATAACTAGGTGTTCTGCTCCCTTGTATGATAGGACTGTGCTGCCAAATGCAAATCAGGTGATGCCCCAGCTGCTGTCCCCATCCTATATATTCCCCTCACCCTGAAATAAAGTTGAGCTGTCTCACTGAAGCTGACTCCCCGAAGGCTACTTCCACAGCACTCACAGCCCTATGAACTCTGCTCGCCACCACTTCTGCTCCATCCTCCCTGGCAGACCAGTAGCCAACAATCCCCAAGGAGTAAAGAGACCCACACAGTCCACCCAACAAATCTATTCTAGCTCCCCTTCCCAGGAAGATCCTTGTGTTCCCCCCTTAAGCCCTCCTTGTTACTTAGCCTCTCTGGGTCTGTGGAAGAGAAAGTGGGGGATAGCCTTGAACTCATTGACACAGGAGACAAATTCCTGAACCAAAGACCAATAGCACAGGCACTAAGATCAACAATTAATAAATGGGACCTCATGAAACTGAAAAGCTTCTGTAAGAGAAAGGACACCCTCATCAGGACAAAATGACAACCTAAAGAATGGAAAAAGGATTTTCACCAACCCCACATCTAATATCCAAAATATATAAAGAATTCAAGAAACTAGACATCAACAAACCAAATAATCCAATTTTAAAGTGAAGTACAGATGTAAACAAAGAATTCTCAACAGAGGAAATACAAAAGGCCAAGAAACACTTAAAACAACGTTCAACATCCTTAGCCATCAGGGAAATGCAAATCAAAACTACTTTGAGAGTCCATCTTACACCTGTCAGAATGGCTAAGAGCAATAACACAAGTGACAGCCCATGCTGGAAAGGATGTGGAGCAAGGGGAACACTCCTGCATCACTGGTGGGAGTGCAAACTTGTACAGTCACTTTGGATATCAATATGGTAGTTCCTCAGAAAATTGGGAATCGATCTACCTCCAGACCTACTATACCACTCCTGGGCATATACCCAAAGGACACTCCATCCTACCACAAGAACACTTGCTCAACTATGTCCATAGCAGCTTTATTCATAAGAGCCAGAAACTGGAAACAACCTAGATGCCCCTCAACCTAAGCATCGATATTTACACAATGGAATATTACTCAGCTGTTAAAAAACATTGACATCAGTAAATTTGCAGGCAAATGGATGGAACTTGAAAATAATCATCCTGAGTTAGGTAATCCAGACCTAGAAGACAAGGTATGTACTCACTCATAAGCAGATATTAGCTGTAAAGTAACAATCCATTTCTGGAAGGATAAAATCACAAATAAATAGCTAAACTAAGAAAAATTAAAGAAGACTCAAGTAAAGAGAAAGAAAGAATAAAGAATGTGAGAAAGCAAAGAAGCAAAGGAGGAGAAACAGTCTCGAGGTGTAATGTCTGCTCTCTCTTACTTTTTTTTAATTTTATGTGTATCAGTGTTTTGTCTACATGTACATCTGTACACCACAGGCATGCACTTCCCACAGAGGCCAGAAGAGGGCACCAGATCCCCTGGAACTGGAGTTACAGATAAAGTGAGCCATCATGTAGATACCAGGAATTGAACCTAGATGCTCTGGAGGAGCAGCCAGTGCTCTTAACTGCTGAGCCCTCTCCCTGGCCCCAGTCTGCTCTCCATTTATTGGTCATTTGTTATTTCTCTGGCGCCCCACAGTAGCACTGGACTGAAATCAACTGATGGACACTGCTAGGTTCGCTGAGTGACTTCTAAGCACATACACTGTGACAAAACATTTTTTTTTCTTTCAAGTAGCGAACCTGGAGACACTACTATTCTAAACAATGACTCTGCGCAGGAATGGACCAGTGACCTTGCTCATCCACTCCTGTCCCATTTGCCCTTTTTTCCCCTGTATCATCTACCACCAAAAGCTTTAGTAACAGTCAACAAATACTCTGAACTCGGTACTCCCTTTACCTACCTTGGTCATGTGCCTTGTATGAAAAACCCACACTAGAATATTCTCTAGGACAAGCAGGATATATAAGTTGAGTTCCATTCTCAATGATGCAAAGATTCATCATGAGCAATAAGCCATACTCATCCAAAGGTGGGATTCTTGTTGACCCAAAAACATGCAACATATACATCTGAAATGAAAAAAATAAAAATGCTCAGTATCTATTTGCCATCAATTTGTAAAAAAGATGGTTACTATTTGCAAGTCATTCTGCAAAGAGTGTACCCTATAAGAAGTGTCATTATTACAATTCTTCACTGGTCAAAACAGCACATAGCTTAGGCAGAGCACTGGGCTGAAAGCCCTGGCATTTGCAATTTGGTCATTTCTTTTGAGCTTTCAGGGATCAGACAACCCCTAACTAGCTGCCAGACACCCAGACTGTCACTTCTGAATGTTCTAGTCCACTGAAAACTCACTACATTCTCTATGCTTCCAATTATAGTTTGAAGAAAACTGAAGAAAACGCCAAGAACTAATTTGGTATCTTTGGCGGGTCCTTCTTGCAAATACAGTGAGTGTTACACATGAGGGTGTCTGGAAACAATGGGGAGCAATGTTTACTAACAAATCCTAACGCCTCAGCCCAAACAGAGTTGTATTTAAATGTGTGGTTCAAAGCCTTTAATCCTTAAATACACTAGACAGTTTGCAAATCACAGATTATTAGATCAGTCTCTCCTGAATAGATTCCATAGGTGGAGGAAAAGCCACTCAGACACAACTGGGAGAAAGTGTGAAAATGCATTTCAGGGAGACTAAGGAAGAGAAGGAAATTCTGCAGATTGCCTGTGTGTCTACAATTTCTACATTGACTGTCACTCAAAGCATTGGAGGCAGCAACTGCTGTTTCAGTCATAAACACCTGCCCCATTAGCCCGTCCTGAAAAGACCCAGGGAAGTATCTCCTAAGAACTTAATTTGAGAGATGAGGATATGACTCCATGGAGAAAGAGCTTGCTACACACACGAGGACCTTATAGTTCAGGTCCCCTAAACCCACATAAAAGCCAGGCATACCTGTGCACACTTGTAACCCCAGCACTGAGGGGACAGAGACAGGTGGACCCCAGGGGCTTGCAGGGCAGCTGGTGCAGTTGAAATGGTGAGCTCCAGGTTCAATAAGGGACTTTGTCTTGAGGAGGAGGAGAATGGCTATATAGAGAAATGAAAGAAAAAGTCTTTCTGAAGTCAACCTCTGACCTCTACACTCTTCTTCTGCACAACTGATCACACACACACACACACACACACACACACACACACACACACACACACAATTAAGAATGTTGATAACTGCGGAACACTGACAGCATGTGCAACTCCCTGGCTACCTGGGTTGGAGCCCCAGAATTGCAAATAAGTAAAGCAAGAAGGAAGGAAGGAAGGAAGGAAGGAAGGAAGGAAGGAAGGAAGGAAGGAAGGAAGGAAGGAGTTGGAAGGCCCTGCTAGCCAGAGGTTGCAGTCTATCATGGCCTGGTAGCTCTCTCCAAAGCTTGACAACATGAGGACTCCATCCACAGCCCCTAGGCCCCACCCCACATCGAGACTTCCTGCTGTCTACCTGCTCTTATCTAAAGAATGTCTCTAGGCCCAGAGGACTGACCTTATCTGAAGGCCTGGATGCCTGGTTTATCTCTAGCATGACCCTTGGCACAGTTCCTGCTAGACTCCTCCCCTGCTGCACACACGGTAACGAAGACTTCTGCCAGGAGCTTTCCTATAGGGCCCTGCTGCCACATAGGAAGCATTATGATTGGAGCATACCACTTAATGCAAATTAGTGTGTGCCCCAGGTTCCACAACCCTATATATTTCCTATACTCTGGAATAAAGCTGAGCTGATTCACTGAAGTCATCTCCCAGAGGGCTGTCTCCATCACACCCACAGCCATCCAAATCCTGTTCCTCACTTCTGCTCCCTCCACCCTCGTGGACCAGTGCACCCATGATCCCAAGAAGGAGAACCACAGAAGGAAGGGAGGGAGGGGTACCAGTATTATAAAACATATCAAGAGAAAAACTAACACAAATTAAAAGGAACACCTCCATCCCATACTTCCTCAGTTAAGACCCGAAGGTTCAGATATCCTAAAACGCATCATAAATGAAGCCATCAAAAGCCTCCAGCACAGATAACAGCTACAGAAGCACCACAAACACAGAGGAGAAGTTCAACCCCTTTGAATGCTGTCTCTTCTTGTTCTGTCACATAAAGCTTTCTGCCCCAGGCTCTTCAGCTTCTAAGTGCCATCAGATTTCTTGCTCACCTTTGTTCCTTTCTTAAAACCTCCTTAGCCCAATTTATCAGAGTGGAAAGATCCCACTTCATAATCTACAAAGGAAGAAACACTCACTCACTTGCGAGTCCCTGTATTTGATTCCCAGAACCCATGCCAAAAGGGAGGTACAGGGAGGGAGGTAGAGGCAGGCAGACCCTTGAGCCTTTTTGGCCAGCCAGTCCAGCCCACGTGCATGCACACACAAATAATAAAGGTAATTACCACCTAATTTAATCATGGACACACAATAAGAACAGCTTAAGGAAAAGTTAACGAAGGAAGAAGGCTGGACAAAGATTAAAGAATACCTAAGACTTAAAAGACCGCCAAGATAAGGGAGAACGTTTGAACTAGGAAAACTCAGTCACTTGAGCATAAAGCTAAGGAAGACTCATAGGCATTTACACCTTTACAAACCTTTTTAAAATGGTGATGAAATGCACACATCAGGCTTACCATCATAATCACTTGACATATACAGTTCAACAGTGTTGAGCATGCTCACATTGTCTGTGCAACTGACCCACTGAAGCCTTGCCACATTGCAAGGCTCACACTCTACCAATTCAACAGCTGCTGTGGCACACCCCCCACCCCACCCAGCCACTGTCTATGTTTATGACTTTGACTTAATATAAGTGGAGTCAAACACTGGTGATCTTTTATATTTCTAATTTACACGTGATTATTCTGTATGTGTGTATGCCCTCCAGTGTGCACACACAGCGGTGAATTCTGAAGGTCAGGTGAAAACTTGCAGCAATCAAGTCTCTCCTTCCACTTGGGTGCAAGTATCACATTTGGGTGGGCAGACTTGGCAGCAAGCACCTTTATCTACTGAGCCATCTCACCAGCCCCAAGGCTAGCCTCTTTGTTTGTTTGTTGCCTTTTTGGTTTTTCTAGGCAGGGTTTCTCTGTGTAGTCCTAGCTCTCCTGGAACTCAATCTGAAGACCAAGCTGGCCTCGAACTCACAGAGATCCACCCACCTCTGCTTCCCAGCTGGGATTAAAGGCTTGTGCCACCACCACCCAGCTGGTCTTTTAAAGCGACACTTTTAAACCAGAGGAACTAGTAGCCAAGAGAAAAGGAAACATCTATACCACAGAAGGATAAAAACAACACAAAGCAGGAAGTGAACAGGGAAGATCCCAGAACTGAAGATCCAAAGAGATGATGATCCTAACCAGAGCATGAGTTATCAGAAATGAAGGTCCTCTTTTCTAAATATCCCTTAGACGAAAACAGAAAAACCTAAGCAAAGACTGGACAGATAGAAACAAACTCCAAGCCGGGAGGTGGTGGAGCACACCTTTAATCCCAGCACTTGGAATGCAGAGGCAGATGGATCTCTGTGAGTTCAAGGTCAGCCTGGTCTACAGAGCTAGTCCAGGACAGACTCCAAAGCTACAGAGAAAACCTGTCTCAAAATAAAAGAAGAAAGAGAAAGAAACAAACTCCAGATTTCCCACGTGTAAGTGGCTCCTTTGTATATTAACAGTGGTTTCAGATTCCTCTTTTCCAGTGGCCTTCAAAGCAGAGACAGGAGCAGCAAGCATCGGTTCGTCTCCATTTCTGAAGATCTGATGTCTTGCTTTTAAGACTAGAAGAGAGAGCTGGTGGTATATCTCAGCTGGTAGTGTGCTTGCCTAGAGACCACAAAGTCCCAGGTTCAGTCCCCAGCCCAGTACAAAACTAAGTGTGGTGAGACATGCCTATAATCACAGACTTCGGGAGGCAGAGGCAGGAGGATCAGAAAGGCAAGTGCTTCTTCCGCTGTCTAGACTATACCAGACCTTATCTCAAGGTGGGAAGTGGGGCAAGGAGGACCAGAGCTGAATCTTAGGCGTGGATGAGGTATTTGCGGCCTCACCCTGGTCATGCTAGAACAATCTGAAGCCTTGTCCGGTCATTCTCAGTCAGTATCTGTCTGAATGAGCATGTCCGACAATACTCACAGGGAAATACATGATTAACTTTTCTTATCAACAGTGGAGAAAAAAAAAAAAAAAAAAGGAAAATGCATCAGCTCATCTTAAATTACCAAGAAAGAAATAACCAAATCAAAGAGGGGAGAGCTTCATTAAATGCAAAATCAACTCTGGTGCTAACGCTAATTTTGACTTTGATAACAATGCAAACAAAAAGCTACTGTTGAGAAATGTTCTCTCTCATCACACCGAGGGCTTTAATTACATTCAGTAACCTGGGATACACTCTGACGTTGGGAAATCATGAAGCAAATCGAATGGAATTATATTTTCTGAAGGAATTAGCAGCC
Source organism: Peromyscus aztecus (assembly GCA_902168405.1). Taxonomy (NCBI): domain Eukaryota; kingdom Metazoa; phylum Chordata; class Mammalia; order Rodentia; family Cricetidae; genus Peromyscus; species Peromyscus aztecus. Next base: position 42,454 of record CABHPQ010170195.1, read on the forward strand.
ATCAAAACCTCTCAAAGATTAAAACTAATTCTGAAAAGAAAAAAAAAAAAGATATTGGCTCCACCTTATTTTTTTCTAATGTCTGACCCAGCCTCATAAAAAGAGCCAGTAGAGTAGGTTCATGGAAAAGAAATTATCCAATTAGGGATTAACAAAACTGTAGCAGGGATTAGGAAATGACAGAGAAAAGGAACACCCTCCTGGTGTGTATATAAGGGCCAAGGGGCGGACTAGAACAGGCCATTTACTCCTCCTTTCTCAGTCTCTAGAGACAGCTCAGCACCGGGAGGAGCAGCATGTTTTGCACAGCTCAGAGAGGGTCCTGCTCCTCCCGAGTCTCCTCTTCCTCCGGGGCCATGGGCAGCAGGGTGTGCTCCAATGGAAGCCCCTTCAGCAGTGGAGGCAGCTGTGGGCTGGGCGGAGGTTCTTCCTGGGACTTCCAGGGAAGCAGTGGCAGCTGTGGGCTGGGCGGAGGCTCTAAGGGAGGCTTCGGAAGTGGCATGGGAGGGGGCTTTGGTAGCTGCGCAGTAAAGGGTGGGTTTGGAGCAGTCTCTGGCTTTGGGGGAGGTTCTGGATTTAGTGGGGGCTCTGGCTTTGGTGGGTGTTCTGGCTTTGGTGGAGGCTCTGGCTTTGGTGGGAGTTCTGGCTTTGGTGGAGGCTCTGGCTTTGGTGGAGGCTCTGGCTTTGGTGGGGGTTCTGGCTTTGGTGTGTGTTCTGGCTTTGGTGGAGGCTCGGGCTTTGGTGGGAGTTCTGGCTTTGGTGGAGGCTCTGGCTTTGGTGGGGGTTCTAGTGGGGGCTTCTCTAGCTATGGAGGTAGTATGGGAGGTGGCCTTGGTGGTGTCAGTGGCAGTGATGGGGGCCTCCTGTCAGGCAGTGAGAAGGTCACCATGCAGAACCTCAATGACCGTCTGGCCAGCTACCTGGACAAGGTGCGAGCCCTGGAGGAGGCCAACACTGACCTGGAGACGAAAATCAAGGAGTGGTATAGCAAGCACGGGTCTGGAAAAGGGGAAGCTGGGAGAGACTACGGCAGATACTGGCCAGTCATGGAAGATCTGAAGAACCAGGTGTGCCTCCATAGCTGTGCTCTTACATAATGTCTCTCACTTTTATTCAGATCGTATACTACGATGAATTTCTTTTTACATTTATTTGTGTGTGTATGTGTGTCCTCCTGTGTGTATGGGGGCTGGGGGTAGGGGACATGCATGCATGCCGTGGCACAGGTGTGGAAGTCAGAGGACAACTCATGGGAGCTGGTTCTCTCCTCCTACCATTGAGTCCTGGAGCTCAAACTCAGCTCACACATAGCAGCAAGTGTCCTCACCTGCTGAGCCATCTCAAGGGCTCCGTAATGAAATGTCAAGTCAAGGAATTATTCATGTGTGCAAAATGGGTCCTCCTGTATCTTAATTATGGCAGCCCTGCATATGACATACAACCACAGTATTCTGTCTGAATCTCAAATTTGAGTATCAAATTCATACAATGATGGATAGCCAACTGACAGGTATATGAGAGTGATTGTACTCAGTGAATAATTAGTGTGACCTCATTACTTCATGACTCATTCTGACAGGTTTGTGCATTTTTGTGTCTTTCTGGAGTCATCATTCAGACTATTCTTCCTACAGAATCCGGTGAAATGCTGCATAATAAACTGAAAATTTCAGCCATACATGTATGAGTCATATGTTTTTAAGTAAAATTATGTGTTCACATTAGTTTCTTCAGTCAGTGAGGAAGTGACTGATCTTCCAAACAGCAGAAATAGGCAGAGGACAGCATCCTATAAAGCAGTGTCCTTTGTCTACCCTAATAACTGTGGAAGCTGCTTCCAGTTGCAGAGATCCGTGTTGCTAAGTGTACATGTGCCACAGCTAAGTAAGTCTGCAGGCCAACCCCCTTTCAAGAGTTAACGACATAGAAGATGTCTACCCTCACAGGTAGGTGTCAAAAAAAAAAAAAAAAAGAAAGAAAAATCAGCTAGGGTTCGATCTTCCCTCTTTCCTAGATCATTGCAGCCACCATTGAAAATGCCAGGATGACTCTGCAGGTCGACAATGCTAGACTGGCTGCGGATGACTTCAGGATGAAGTAAGACACACGAAATCCTTGAAAACTCGTACCATAGGGACTAAAACACAGCCCAACTGCTGAGGGAAAAAGCCCCTTGGAGGATCACGACCTAAATTCAGAAATAGGCCAGGGGTGAACAGGGATGGTTTTCTTTCCTTGTTTTACTCTTTGTTTGGTTTGGAGGGGGGGGGTGGTGGTTTTGTTGTTTTGTTTTGTTTTTAGACAGAGGCTTTGGGTAGCCCAGACTGGAGTCAAACTAAGAATGGAACTGAGGTTGGCCTTGACCTCTTCACCTTCCTGCCTCTAGCTCCAGACTGCTATGTTACAAGAGTGAACTCCCACGCATGGCTCACAGGAGCAAATTTTAGAGATCACTGTTGGAAGAGAAGGAAGGGAAGAGAAAGCAAGACAGAGTGGGACGGAGAGAGGAACTAGAGAAGGGGGAGAGGAAACTGAGGCTGATAACTCATAGAAAAATATTGTACATGGCTAGAATTAATATTAGAAATTATTTTTCTTTATGAGATTTTTAAAAATTATCAAAAAAATGTTAGCCAATTTTATTTATCAAATAGTTTGGGGTGGCTGGAAATGTAGTTCAACAATTAGAGAATTTCCCTGCAAAGACCAAGGGCCTGGGTTACACACAGAGAGAAAAATGAAAAACAGTGCTCCAAGATCAAAACTTTTGCCAGGAGTGTGAAAGAGAGGTACTCTGGGGCTGGAGAGATGGCTCAGTGGTTAAGAGCACTGGCTGCTCTTCCAAAGGACCTGAGTTCAATTCCCTGTACCCACATGGAGGCTCACACCTGCCTGTAACTCCAGTTCTAGGGCTTCTGACACCCTCACACAGACATACATGCAGGCAAAACACCAGTGAACATAGAGTAAAAATAAATTTAAAAAACATAGAAAGAGGTCAGGTGGCGGTGGCGCACACCTTTAATCCCAGCACTCAGGAGGCAGAGCCAGGAAGATCTCTATGAGTTTGAGGCCAGCCTGGTCTACAGAGCGAGATTCAGGACAGGCACCAAAACTTCACAGAGAAACCCTGTCTCAAAAAAAAGAAAGGAAGGAAGGAAGGAAGGAAGGGAGGGAGGAAGGAAGGAAGGAAGGAAGGAAGGAAGGAAGGAAGGAAGGGAGAAAGAGAGAAAGAGAGAAAGATAGAAAGAGAGATACTTTGAGATGAGTCCCCTCACCTGCCTTCCTGCACCCCTTCCAGGTATGAGCATGAAATGCACCTCCGGGAGTGTGTCGAGGCCGACATCAACGGCCTGAGAAAAATGCTGGATGACCTTACCATGACTCGGTCTGACCTGGAGATGCAGATCGAGAGTCTCACCGAGGAGCTGGTCCTCCTGAGGAAGAACCATGAGGAGGTAGGAATGGGCTCCACATGCATGAGCAGCCCTGCCGTCCGTATTTTCCATGATCTGTAGTCTACAGAAGGAAACTCGGTTTTACTAAATGAACTCCCCACACATCCAATGGCCAGAGAGCATGTTGCATCTTGAAGTCCCCTGGGTCTGTCACGGTTTCAGCTGTTTCCAGTGACACATGCTTTAGAAAGTGGCAGCTTGCACTCGCCATCACTGTGGCGCCTTTTTTAATCCCTCTATGCTAGGAAATGAAGTGCACACAAGGAAGCTCTGGAGGAGACGTGACAGTAGAAATGAATGCTGCCCCAGGAACCAACCTGACCAAACTACTGAATGACATGAGGGCGCAATATGAGGCGCTGGCTGAGCAGAACCGCCAGGAAGCAGAGAAACAGTTCAATGAGAGGGTATGGTGCTGCACCAAGAACCTCCATCTGCAGCCCTGCTCACGGGCCACCTCCTCTGCTGCCACAGCCTATGACAAGTGTGCTTGATTTCCATTTAGAGTGCATCCCTGCAAGCGCAAATCTCTACAGACGCTGGGGCGGCCAACTCTGCCAAGAACGAGATAACGGAACTGAAGCGCACCATGCAAGCCTTGGAAATTGAGCTTCAATCCCAGCTGGCCTTGGTATGTCCCAACAGTTGTTTGTTAGTTTTTCACTCTCCAACAAAGAGTTAAGCAGATGAGTTGTCCTTCTTTGCCAAAATGACCACTAAGCCCATAAACACGGAAAAAGGAACACTGTTTTGTCTGCTAGAGAGCATAGAGTCAAAATGCTGCAGCTCTCTGGGGCTGGGGAGATGGCTCTTCAGGGAAAGTATCTGCTGTGCAAGACTCTTGAGGACCAGAGTTCAGATCCCCAGCACCCATGTGAAACTTGGGGATGTGGGGTGCACGGAAACAGATGGATCCCTGACTAATCTAGCCAAATCGGTGAAATCCAGTTGCCGTGAGAGGCCCTGTCTTGAAGTGTCTAGGGCAACACAGGAAGATACACATGTCAACTTCTGGCTCCAGACACATGCACACACAGGACAACTCTATTTCCATTAAAGATTTGATTTGAGTTGTGCCAAGGAAAGTTAAAGAAGCAACGACAATATAGATTGTACCCACAGTAGATGAAAGCATACTACCCATACAAAACTCAGACGTTTTCCCAAATCATCCACTGACTTATCTTCAACATGAATGTTTATTTTCTCTTTATCTTAGAAATGCTCTCTGGAAGGGACCCTGGCTGACACAGAAGCTGGCTACATGGCTCAGCTGTCTGGCATCCAGACACAGATTAGCAATGTGGAGGAGCAGCTCAGCCAGATTCGGGGTGAGACACAATGCCAGAATGCAGAGTATGAATGCCTGCTGAACATCAAGACACGCCTGGAGGAGGAGATCGAGACCTATCGGCGCCTGCTCAGTGGAGAGGGAGGGTGAGTGAAAGCCGCTGAGATGCAGGAGGTGTGCTTGTGAAATCAAAGAGGGGATGGGGGAGGGGTCGGGCATGGACTTATAAGGTAGGAAGGTAACAGATGCACCCAAAGCTGCACCCTGGGGCCTCCGGGAGCTGGAGAACTTCTCCCACCTTAGCAGACTACGAAGGAAAATGCCATTCTTTCTTCTTGCCTCCAGAGGATGTGATTATGGAAACTTAGTATCCAGCCATGTGGTATTGAGTGACTCAAGATCCGGGAGCTGTTCTAGCCAAGGAAAAGGTAGACATTTTCTTAATGTTGATGACAGTGTTGCCGTCTAAAAGTGTTTTATAATGCATTGTCACTGAAGAGTATTTTACAATGAAAAGCATGTTTTACATGTTGTATCTTTTTTACTGTTGGGCTGGGGAAACCGCTCAGTCAGAAGTCTCGCCTTCCAAGTATAAGGACCAGAGTTCAACCCCAGTTTTCATGGGGGAAAAATAAAAAATAAAAAAATTAAAAAAAACAAAACACATCCAGGCATGGTGTCACAGACTTATGGACTTATAATTCCAAGGCTGGGGAAGGGTAAAGACAGGTAGATTGCTGAAGCTTTCTGTCTGGCCAGACCATTTGGCAAGTTCCAGGATAGTAAGAGACCCTGACTCAAAAAAAAGGAGATGGATGTTGCCTGGGAAACCATAGCCGATGTTGTCCTCTGACTTCCACATGCACACACATAAATGCATGTTACCTACCTACACACACACACACACACACACACACACACACACACACACACACACACACACGAGAA
>CABHPQ010170196.1:14219-40797 GCA_902168405.1 Peromyscus aztecus
GATACACTGGGTAGGTGTGATGCAGTGGATACACTGGGTAGGTGTGAAAGTGGGTGCAAGGCTCTGCATGCACGTGACAAGCTGGGGTGACACTGGAGCCCACACGTGGACTCTCATAAAGAAGTCATCAGGCTTACGCCAGGCTATACACTTAGAGCTACATAGATGCATGGGCACCCTGGGCCTGGAAGGACATCCCCTGCACGGATGGGTTTTCCTTCTCGGGGCCTCAGTCCTCCTAACCCAGCTTCAGGCAAAATGTAAACAACATGACTGCTCCCACAGCCTGCAGCCCTTCTTGCACTGTGGGACAAAGGCAGCATTCTCACAGTGGCCTGGCCCTAAGGACCCTCTGGCATCTTTTAGAATACCCTCCCTCCCTCTGTGAGCTCCAGCACTCTGGCAGGCTTCTCACAGTTCTCTGAGAAGACCCCAGTAATAAGGGTGCAGGGTCTTTGCACATGCCCAATCCTCTGTTGTAACTCCAGAGCTCAGCTCATATGTTCCCACTAGGAGAAGCTCACATGTCTCCACCATCTGAGCCAGGTTTCAACGTAATATACGTCTTTTCCAGAGTCAACATCCACCACGTGGAGCATGTATGTAGACATACACCAGCAGGGAAATCCACTTATGACTACTGCTTGCTCTGAACAGAAGGCTCCAAGAGCATGAGTTCAGAAGCATTATGGGTCATATAACCACCTCAACAGGCACACAGGATATATGATGGCCACCTGACATCAGATGGATGCATGCAAGCATGCATGGATAATGTGGTAGGTGCCTGGTATCAGATGCATGAAGACATAGATTCATAGGCTAAATGCATGACTGCATGAAGGGATGGCTAGATGCATAACTGTGTGGCTGGCTGGCTGCATGGATGGATGAATCATTAGACTTTATTGACAGTGTTTATTAAACTGATCATTTGTATCACTTAAATGAAGTTGAACACACTGGATACAGTACACAAGGCCATCTCAGGGTGAAAGGGTGATGTGAGAGCCACAGGCAGCAAGACAGGCTGTGCTGACTGGGCAGCAGGCCACCCACATGGACACCCACTCAGCCTTAAAACACCTCAGCGCTGAGACGGGCTGGACCTGCAGTGAGAGGTGGATCAAGGCATACAGGAAATGGGAAAAGAGCAAAATCAGAATGGACATGGACAATGCACCCTGTAAGGAAGAGAAGGATGGGATCCTGGGAACCTATCCTTACAGCAATCCAGATGAGAGAGTGGCTTCCCCCCAAGCCCTGGAGGTGAGCTCACAGTCTTAGGAGAAGCAGGGAAGTGGGTGGACAGGAGAAAAGTGCTGTAAACAGGGTGGGTCACGTGACATTGAGAAAGCACGTCATGTGGGTGTCGGATGGGACCCACCACCTCCATGTGCCTGCACCACAGAGCATAAGTTGAGTCCGCACCAAACTGAGGAGACAGGCAGGGGCAGAGCACTCCATGGGTGATGTCAGAGTCGCTCTTACCCTGAGAGCCACCTCACACCCCGTGAGTGCTCAGTCACAGGGTCAGAAGCGTTTAGCATCTAATACAAAGCCGCGTGTCAAGCTCACCCTCCCATGTAGTCATGTGGCAGAATTGGCCCACCTCAGTGCAGCTGTGCACCTGCTGACCAACCTGTGTCTGGTCCCCCTACCTGGCCACCACTCCTGTCCTCAACTCCTCCGACTGCAGAGTCCTCAGGTTCCACAAATGAGAGAAGTCATGCAACATTTGTTATTTTGAGCCTGGCTTGTGTGTGAAAGTCCCCATGTCGAGAAGAACAAAACTTAAAGATGGAAGTTTGAAGCCATTACAAAGAGTAAGTGTGTCAGGTTACAGAGAGAAATACTTCTTTCTGTGCATAGTAAGGTACATGAGAAGGCGAACACCACTTAAAGGAATTGGGGTAAGTTTTCTGCAAATAAATTCTATTTTCAACTTTAATTCTTAGCGTTTCTATTTTCTATATCACAGCACACATTAAATAGATGTTAACTTTTATTATTTAAAATAGCACCCAGCCAAAGACTGAAAGGTCTGATTTTTTTTTGAAATGGTGTATCATGTGACATTTTATTATGCGTGTGTGGAAGGGGGAGTGTGTGGAGGTGCATATGTATATACAGGTGTGTGTGAGTACCTATGTGGGTACCGTGCAGGTGTGAAAGAGCATGTGTATGTGCAGGCATGTGAGTGCACACAGGTATGTCTGTCTGCAGGGGTATGTGTGTGAGTTTTTACATATGTGCACAGGTGTATAGGTGTGCATGTGTACAGTGAACACGTGTGTGCAGGACTATGTGACATGTGAAGATGCATATGTGTGCATATCCTTGGGGTATTGTGTCTTAGTTGGGGTTTCTATTGCTGTGAAGAGACACCAAGACCACAGCAACTCTTATAAAGGAAAACATTTAATTGGGGTGGCTTACAGGTTCGGAGGTTTAGTTCATTATCATCATGGCAGGGAGCATGGTGGCATGCAGGCAGACATGGTGCTGGCTACATCTTGATCAGAAGGCAACAGGAAGTAGTCTATGACACTGAGCAAAGCTTAAGCTGAGGCCTCAAAGCCCGCCCCCACAGTGACACACTTCCTTCAACAAGGCCACACCCCCCAATAGTGCCACTCCCTATGAGCTTAACAGGGCCAAACACATTCAGTCTCCCACACGTATTGTTAATGCCCACAACAGACCCTCATTCCCCTAGGAGCTCCTCCTCACCACTAACACACACAGCTTCTCCTTCCCTTCACTGTGTGACCTTTCAGCAACACCTGTGACTGATAAGGCATCAACCAATCACCTGTTAAGTGGATAGGAGCTACACAGATTGTGGCAGGCACATGAGGCTGAGAAGACACATGCCTGTCCACATGCCTGTGAGGACACAAAAGCCATCCACTCACCCAAGTCTTTCAGCAAGCCCAACTGTGGGCACATCAGTGCTGGCACCTGTTGTTGAGACAAAGGGAGGAGGAAAGAGAACAGGTAGATTCCCACCCTGTGGGTGGTGGGAGGGGCAGTGAGCTGCCATGCAAATGAAGCCTGGGTAGGTCTCACATTGCTCTGTAAGAAACAGAGAGGCTGTAGGGCGAGCTTGGACATTTACAGAGTCATTGAACAAGCTTTGTGAAGGAGATGTGTGAATCAGAAAGAAGCCTGGAGTGCTGGGGCAATGCTCAGTCAGTGAAGAAGTGTTTCTACCCTGAGAAATGAGCTCAATCCTCAGAACCCATGTAAAAAGCCAGATGTGATGGCACACGCTCAATCCCATCACAGGCACCAGAGACAAGCAGATCTCCGGGACTCTGGCCGACAGGTTCCAGGCCAAGGAATAGCACCTGAGCTTTTCCTCTGGTCTTAGTGTGAGAACACGTGTACCTGCACATGCCTGAACACGAGTATACACATCTTGCAGGCCACAAGAATATATTCTAGAGATTCAGCTGTGCATTAAAGCTATACTTTGACCGGCCAAGGGTCTGTCAAAAGGCAAGCCATTTATTATGACTATTTGGTGTTTTCCAGTTTTTAATATTTCAGCTGTCTTCTGCTATGAAATCCTTGTGTACCCAAATACTTCCAAACCATTTTGGCAAACAGCTAAGCTTCTCAGACACTGTTCTACTAGGTACTAACTCCTGCACTGAGCCTAGCAGACAAGCGAGCTCCAAGATGCATAGCTTTGTTTCTTGTGCAAATGAAGCTCAGACCATCTCCTTCCCTCAGGCTAGGGGCATGGCAGAGAGACTGACTGAGGACAACAGGGCTTTTTTCATAACCAGGTGCAGTAAAGACTGGAGCGGGATTCCAGAGAGACACAGAACCTCATGGCCAGAGAGCAGAGAGGAAGGCAGAGGTTCTGTAGAGAGTAAGACAGACCTCTTGTAGAGTTTATCAGGGCCAGGGGTAAGGAGCCAGGAAGGATATAGATGGAGGACAAAGGAATGGAGATGGATGAAGATGAGGTCAAAAACATAGGAGCTTACTAAAACTATGAGGACAGGAAAAGTGGGCACAGAGAGGAGCTGAATGTGAGGACAGGGCTGAAGCTGTGTAGATAGAATTGACCTAGAAGAATAAAGTGAATAGACTAAAGAACTCAGTGTGCTTAGATTCACTTGATATCCCTCAGATTGATATCCTTAGCCACTTGTAGCATCTGATCTGGACCCTGATAGAAGTCTCCTCAAGGCAGGCACTTGGGGGGGAACTCGTTACACACATACTTATACACAAAGACAGCAAGGGAGGGGAATAATCACACTGGAGTGCCACCCACTCCCTCTCCCCAGCTCCTGGCACAGTGCCACACACAAAACAGGTGAAGAAGCAACCAGGTTAGCAGTCTGGAGAAACAGCGTTCCTGACCAAGGGAACAGCATGTACAAAGGTTCAGAGCCTCAGGGTCGTGAGAAATGACTGAGTTGGAAGCACCTGATGCCCAGGACCGACTGGCACTGAGAGTTTAAATGTAAGATCCATGGGTGGGGTCTCCCTCGGTCACATCCTTCACACTTCTAACAGTGTAGTGCTGGCCATGCTTGAGATCATTCTGTCTTCTGTGTCCCCATGAGGGAAATATGAAATCCTGGAATCCAACTTCCCCTCTACCCTGGAGGGCTGACTTCCCTCCCTAGTGTGCAGGCTGGAGGGGGCTGTCATGCATTCACATGTACTTTCCATCCCAAATGACAGGGAATGGAAGTCACTCACTGCCTTTTGCTGGTGATGGAATAGACTCACGGCATACCAGAGCTCACCATGAAAACACAGCTTTCCATTCAGGAAAGTGAGCTCCCATCTCCTCACCCGGGCACTGAACATCTCACTTCAATGGCCTCTGGGTCAGGGAGGGTGGGCCCAAGTGTTTTTGCCCATCTGCATGCTCACCTCAGAGCCCTCTCCCTTCCCACCTGTCAATCTATTCCTTAGAAAAATCATTCCTGAGAACCTTGGACTCCCATACAGGCCATGTTTGCTCCCTTCTCTTCCCTTCCTCGCTCTTGATTAAAAGCCTGGTGTGATATTTGTAGTTACCAAACATCAATATTTGGTCTGGATTTGTGAGATTGAGACAGGGAAAGGAAGAAGTCTGCCTGTGTCTAAAGGGTGGGGGAGTTCTGAGCAGACAGACTGCATTCCTGCTTAGGGCACTGAGGGCGAAGCTGGGCCTCAGGAGTTCTGGGAAGCTGGCAGTGGAGATCAGGACCCCACACTGCATTTCATCAAGAAAACAGCTTCTGCCAGAGGGGAGGAGACACAGAAGAGTCCTGGCCAGCCCGACAACCTTCAGGATTGGCAGAACCTGTAGCCCCTTTCCTGAAGGGGCTCAGAGGAGAGCAGCTGAAAATGAGTAGTGCAGAGATGACGACGGAAGCAGTTAACAAGAAGATGTAGGCTCTCGAGGGCCTCGCTCCTGGCCCAGCTCAGGTTTGCTTGATTATCTCCATTGGTACACACTGCCTCATAACCAAGAGTTAACTCTCCCTGGAGCCCTTCCCTAAGACTTCACCTTTACTAACTCATGCCCTCCTACAGCAGCCTTATTCACCAGCTGCTTTAGTGGGGAGAACACGGCAGAGAGAGGTCTACTTGCTGGCCCAGGCTCACACAGCCAGAAAGCTGCAGAGCTGGGAGTCGGTGTTCTGGTTCCTAGGATCACACTCCTTCATCATCAGGTCATCGCCAGAATGCTCTCTATGGCACAGCCTGGTTCGCAGATCCCAAGGTACACTGTGGTCATGTAGGAGCCTCAGTTCCGAAGCAAAGTTTTGACTCACTTTAGCCCCCCAGGGCAATGGAACATCCGTGTGACCTTGACCTGCAGGGCCTGGCAGGACTACTGTGGATAAGCAGCAGTAACCACCCTAACCACTAGAAGGTGCTATAATGACTTGAAATGTCCCCCACTGCTCATGTGTTGAGCACTTGGTCCCCAGTTGGTGGTGCTGTTTTGGAAACTTGTGGAACATTTAGGAGGTGGAGCCTTGCTGGAAAAAAGTGAGTCTTTAGAAAGGGGAGGGGCTTGGGGTTTGTTTTTGGTGTGTGTGTGTGTGTGTGTGTGTGTGTGTGTGTGTGTGTGTAAGTCCTATGCACTTCCTGTTCTTTCCCTGTAAAGCATGTGGCCAGCTGCCCCTCAAGTCCCAGCTGCCATCCCTTTCCTGCCATGATGGACGGACCCCTTGAACTGTGAGCTTACTTACATTGCTCCTCAGCAGGTATTTTGCCTCCAGCAATGAGACAAGTTACCCACATCCTGTCTATATCCCACAGCCATGTGTTGGAAGCCTTGTTGCCCAGCAGGTGGCGCTGTTTCGGGAAGTTGCATAGCTGTTAAGAGGCAAGGCCAGAAAGGGCAGGTCTTTGTTTGAAGAGGTAATCCCACACACATGTTTCCTGCTGCTCTCTGCTTCTGGTCTGCCACCCTCTGAAAGCTCCTTCCTGCCATCAGGGTGCCCCCACCATGGTGGAAACCCCTCTGAAACAGTGAACCAAATGTCCCCTCCCAAAAGTTGTTCCTGTCAGCTAGCTAGCTTGGTCATGAGTAAATCACTGGAGGGGGTAATCCAATCATTCAACTGAGTGTCAGCCAGCAGTTATAGAGACTAACAGGCCTGTGGGACCTGGAGAGGTCTCCACGGGAGAGCCTTGAGGGAAGGAGGGCAGATCCCACACAGAGCAGCAGCTCATTTGCATGAGGCTCATAAATGACTCCCTCATGTCAGGATCCGCATTGGAAAGTGAGTTGCTCAGGCTGGGAGGGCTGGGAGGGCTGGGAAGGGTAAGAGGGACCCTTTTGTGGAGTCCCCAATCAGCAGGGCTGGTTGTCCACAGCATTTCAGTAGCAAGCATTCGCTAAGTGCTCTCTGACTCTCAACTACCCCATTAGGATAGGAAGGGGGAAAGGCTCCTCACAGCCTAACACGTGACGCTCACGGAAACCTGTTGGGCTGACACGTCTCCACCAAGCACAGACCTCCTCGGAGCTCCAGGGAGATAGTTAAATGGGTTTACCCTTTATCAGGCAGGAGGCGAGACAGCGGCAGCGAGGATCGTCACCAGGGCAGCGGACCAGGGAGGCGGCAAGGCCGAGAAAGCAGAAGCCGCTTACACCTCCTCCCCTCCAGCCTGGCCTGCTTTAATCAGAACCATGTGGACAAAAAATCATGTGTGGCATTTGAGGGCCAGGATTGAAGCTGCTGGGTCTCAGCGCCTCGAGTATCAGCTTTGTTCTTCTGCTCCTAATGCCTTTATCTCCTCAGCACAGCGCTGCTCAGCCAAGCTGAGCCCCCGAGAGTGTGTTAGTGATGAGAAGCACAGTGTGCCCAGGAGCCCGGGGGTCTGAGCAGTGACCCCACAGCACTGTCATTTCCCAAGAGGAACAAGGATTCCTCCAGCCCTCAGGCTCCTTAGTCAAGTCCTGGGAAGATCTTTCTGAAGTGCCTGCCAGTTAGACAATGGCAATCCAAAACTATCAAACTGTTCGGGGACCTCATACTAATTGGAGCAGAAACTCAGCTCCATCCCCACTGACCAGCTCTGGGATGACTTGGCTTCTGACATGGAGGCACACACTCCTCACCCCAGGCTAGAGAGGCTAGAATTCACATCCATGTTGCTACCAGCGCTGCCACACCTGTGGAGCCCCCTAACCCTGGCCAAGAGCATGTGGTCCCCATGTTCTTCTAAGTCCTGCCTCCTCTTCCAGGAAGCCTTCCCTGAGGACATGTGTATATTCTGCCTCAGCTAAGGAGCAACCTGGCTGTGCCTGGGTAACATAGTTTATTACATTCACTGCTGCTCTCTGAGGAAGGGCTTGGATCTTCTTCATCTAAATATCCTCGCAATAATGATGGAGTTTGCAAGGGGAAAGAAGACAGAAGTGAGAAGAAGGAAGAAAAGACAAAGGAAGGAAGGATGGTGGGACAGACAGCCTCCATGGTTGAGATCAGTACAGTCCCAGGGATTAAGCAAGCCCCTTGGACCAGCCTTCTCTAATGGGTTATGATGGGCATGAAATTCTGAGTCATAGTTAAGGATGAGCTCACACGGATGGGTGGTCTGCAGTCAGGGGGATGGATAACCAGAACGGACAAGGAGACCAGCTTGTAAGAGCCACAGGATGGGGCCAAGCTGAGACACTTAAGAGCGTGCACACAGCAGCCCCGCTGTCCCATCCTGCAGGGCTGCTGGAGTCTGCTCCCATGGAGCGGTCCACCTAACAGGTGAGGCTGATCTGCTGAGCAGGGCTCAGCTGGGGCCAAGGGAAGAGGAGTGAGCTTGATGACCTCGGAATAGAGGAGAACAAGGTGCTGAGGATGCTGGGAAAGGGAGGGCAGCGATGTGTGGGAATCTCCTGGAAAGGGGGGGGAGGGGGGGCGGTGCGGTGCACAGTGGCTTGTATTGACTGCTCAGTTTCTCAAGATGCTGGGAATGGGGACTCTGGTGCCTCTCTCCATTCCTGCATCCAAGATAGAGACATCACTAATCAACCATGTGCCTCCTTCCTGCTGAGTACAGATAGGTCCTCAGTGTGTCTTGTCTAGGACTGGGCTCAACTGCCATTTGACTGACATCTATAAACAAAAGGCCCCCCTGGTTTCTGCTCCTGGGTACAGGTGGTGTGACAGAGACCTGAGAGTCAGTTCAGAGGCAGGCTGAAGCCCTTGGCGAGTTGCTGGGAAAAGTTGGAACATCATGGAAGTCAGAATGCCAATTTTCTCCTGTGCTGTGTTGCTTCTTGGTGTATGGACTGGGGTACAAGCCTGCCTGCCAGCATTTGTGGCAGTTACAAGCCAGGGCGGAAATGCCAGTTGTACCTGCCTCCTGAGAGAACCTGGCTCTTCCCCCAGCCTCAGGGAATCTAACATTCAGCCTTAGTCAGTTCCCTACAGAAACAGGCTGCGTGCGTGGGCACAGGCACACCCACAGGAAGGAGCGCTTTGCCCGCATCACTCTGAATGACACAGATCACTTTTGCTAAATTCCAAAAGGTGGCAGCATTCTATTAAATATTCATTTGCTGCTGAGGCTGCAGCAGGGGGCCTCCTGGCCAAAGAAACCAGGCAGGAAGCGAAGACTCCCAGAAGAAAAGGGGGGTTGGCAGCACTATCAGGAAGAATGGGGGCTCTGGCTCCTGCTGGGGAGAAAAGAAAGAAAGAGCTGAACACCTGGTTCCAAGGGAGGAAGAAGGTTGCGCATCTTGGGGATGTGTCTGTGTGCGTGGATGCCAGGGTGGGCCCAAGTTCTGGCCATGTGTGGTCCTTTTCACTGGTGGAGGGCCAGGACCTGGGATTAACCTCTAATCAGTGGAAATAGCAGATGCTAGTGCAGGATTGCTGGATGCACGCACACAAGTCTGTTCTGTCAGCAAGCGCTAGGGACTGGCTCTGGGAAGGAACCTAGGTGACCTCAGGATAGCACAGCCTGTAGTCATAGCAACAAAATGAGCAGAGCAATAGCTTTAGCTAAGTCTAAGGTAACTGCGATGGGGCTGTTCACGCTCACTCACACAGGTGCCCCTCCCCTGACACCCCAACCACCCCCCCTCTGGCCCCCAGCTGCACTTGGCCTTGTCAATGCTGGAGGTCGAAGACTGACTCCTTCAGATTGGAACTCCTCAGTTCAAAGCTGCTCCAAAGGGACCACTGAGCCATCCACCCATGCTGGGGTAGGAACGGTCAGTGACACAGCAGCTTCTGAGCTATCAGTGTGCTCCTGTTCATGGTTTGAATGTAAACTGTCCTCACAGGCTCCTTCCTGCCTCTCTGAATGGTTGGTCCCCAGCTGAGGTGCTGTTTATAGGAGGTAGAGCCTCACTGAGAGCAATCGGTCACTGGTTTTATGACCCAGCCACCCTTCCGTCTGCTCTCCGCTTCCTGACTCCAGGCAGAGTGTGCTCAGCAGCCTTCCACTCTCCTGCCGCCGTGCCTTCCTAGCACGGACTGGAAGCCAAAGGGAAACTCTCCTACCTTAAATTGCTTCTTGTCAGCCACATTGCCATAGCAGTAAACAATTAATACAGACAAAATACTTCTTTGGTCTGTGGGTGATCCATCTGGGGTGAATATGTGTTTCTTTATATCTCCCCAGAAAAAGTCACACAGCACAAGGGCACAGGACACATGCCATAATTGAACTGTTCAAGGGAGTGAGTGAGACAAGCATTTGACTCAAGACAAGAACTACTCCCTGTGTGCCGAGTCATGCTGGCTTCCACCATTGTCATCCCCGAATTCCCAATGCAGGTGAAACCAGGAGAGATTTCTCCAGTTGGCGGTACCAACAGAAAGGGCTGAAGTCAGAGAGCAGAGCTGGCTGTCCTCAAACAATGGTGCATGGAACTGGTGGAGAGATCGTCGAGGCTTTAGGCAGTCTGCCTCTTGGGACTGACAAGGCCCGAAAGCCCACCACAAGACCACAGCCTGGTCTCATAATCCTCATTTTCATTCTTCCAAAGGATGTCAGTATTAACATGACAAACAAAAACCAAACTTCTATACCCCATCAGCTGTTCTGGAAGGCCTCCTTACTAGCCCAGAGTGGCCGCTTTGTTGAATAAAAGTCACCACCAATATTATTACTACTGCTATGACTAAGAAAAATAACTACCCATCATAAAAAAATAATAATAATATCAGAAGAGTCCAAAGACAAATGCACAAACATTCTATTGAGCTAAGCTTCCCATCTGCCTTGCTGACGTCTCTCCCAGCATTGAGAGCAAGTGGGAACCTATGAATATAATTGCATGCAAATGGAACCATGTGATAGATTCTGTATTTCTCCCTCAACAGTATGTCACAAGCATCTTTCCAAGCCAATAAACATAAATCCTCACCAGAGAATCCTAGCGGCAGCTTGGAATTAGTTTTTATGGATGCACACAATTTGCTTAAACAATGCCTTATTGATGGGTATGGGAGGTTCATGTTTTTATTCAAAGTATTTTTGCTGCTGTAATCATCTGTTCAGTAAACACACAGATGCATCTTCTCACACATGGACTGCCATCCCCCAAGGTACAGATACCTGGAATTTCCTAGGTTTCCATCTGCAGGCTATGGCATTTTGGAGTCTGTGGGAACAATGCTTAGTAGATCAAACAGTGAACACTTGGAAATCTATGAGAAAAAATGGCCTGCTACAAATGACCGGCCCAACGTACGCTGCCCGCAACCAAGGTTGCCATGATTATGCCCTTCTGCCCATTCAATGGTATTCCTACCAGGTTGAAGACTCACAGCATTGTGGATACCAGGACTGAGGAGGAAGAAACATGTTAGGGACCTGAGTCTTCACAGTGTGAATCTCAGCAAACCCCTCACTGCACAGCCCACCAGAGGGACCAGGGGATCCATGACATCGTCCCTTCCCAGCTTTGCCAAGTGGTGCCTCAGGCTACAGCACCTGCCATACCCATGGCTGAAATGCTGAGCGTTCTTCTAAGCACTATGAAAATGAAGACTCTTTGACCTCAGATAACTAACTCAGATGTCAACCGCTTGTGAGGCTTTGACTAGAGGATTTCTCAAGTGTCTAATGATGCAAAATTCCCCCCACCCCACTCCTCCCCCCACCCTCCCACCTCCCACCCCCAGGCAACAGTCCAGTTTTCCCTTCGTTGATTACCTGGATTAGTCAACAGCTGATTGCCAAGCAGGCCTGGTGCTGGGTGACTCTACCCAAAAGTGGGATCATGCCTGTGTTCCCAGCGTAGCTGGGGTAGGCTAGGCTAGGCCATGATCTTTGATGGTCATGTGTATGAACTGAAAATATCTACTGAAGGTATCTGCCACACAAGCTGGTTTCATCAGAACCTAACCCCATCACAAGCCAGAGCTCCCCTTCACGAGTGTCTATACCACGGTGATGATTAACAGTGACTGTCAACTTCACTGGATCAAGAATCACCTAGCTGCTGTGAGTCTGTGAGTTTCTAGATCTAGTTTCTAGATTCCACCTTAAATATGAGTGGAACCATCCTGGGGTCCTGGAATGTACAAAAGGGAGAAAGTGGGTTGAGCACAGGCTCTCATCTGTCTCTGTCCTGACTACAGAGTCAATGATTCCAGCCACCTCTACAGACCTGTCGTCATGTCAGCCTTCCCCACCACAATGGACAGCATCCTCACTTAAGTTTCTTCCCGTTGGATGCTTCATCACAGCAGTGAGAACAGTAACTGAGGGTGGGTTTCCTCACCCAATAGGAGCACAGAAGCAGCACCTACAACATAGGGTTGCTGAGGGGGCATCCATCATGGGCACAGACAGGGCACACTCATGCAGCCACAGAGTGGAACGGGAAAGTCAGCACATGCATATCACTTCTTGCTAAATGTAGCTTTAGGGAGACAGACCAAGGCTAAGTAGCTGTCTCTACAGATTGAAATTGGCACCATTTGGGACACAAAGACTGAGAGAGAAAGAAGCATGTGAAATATGAAAACCCAAATCCACCGCTGATGTCAGCCAGGGATGACCCAATCCAGCCAATCCAATCTCTTCACTTTATTCACTCTCTATCACCACCTACTGTCTTGCCAAATCCAGTTTGCTGTTGTTCCCACACCATGTTTAACTCAACTTAATGCTTAAATTAACTAAGACCTTGCAAAGGAAATCACATACCACCATCTTAAGTGAAACCCCAGTGTAGCTTGTTATAAATATAGAGAACATAATTACAAGCTAAATAGGTATCCGTGAGAGAAAACCAGTGTGCTGAGTGAATGAAGCCCACAGTCTCCAGCAGTCTCCAGGCAGCCCCACAGAGGAAAGGCACCATGCACCACTGAGCAGCACCCAGAAGCTTCTACACAGGAGGCGGCAGAAATGACAGGGCAGAAGGCTCATGGTCACTGTCCCCATGGACCATTCTCAGAGGTTGCTTGGGAATCCACCTCCAGCTGGCTCTGTTCACAGTCACACGGCCCAGAGACTCCCAAGTCCAGAACCATAATGCATTGACTCAGTATTACACAGCATCCCCACCTTCTGGAGACAACCAATGGCAGAAACACCCACCCCACATATTTCTCCCAGCCAGCCAGGGCCTCACGTCAGCAAGCAAGGTGCCCTGCCATGGCCCCTTCACCAACCAGTGCTCCCCAGACCTGTTCTCCAGTTGGACCCAGTCCTCCTTGGCCAGCAATACTGGGCTTTCCACTCCCAGAGACAGAGGCGTGACCTGGAAGATTCCTGAGGTCAAATGTAGGAGGCCTTGGCAACCTCACACCCCTCCAACCCTGTTATATCTCCAGCAAAATCTATTTCGCATTTGAAAAACTCCTGCTGATTGGTGAGTGGGAGCGAAGAGGCTGAGAAGGATGTGAAACAGGCTTTAAGCGCTGACCCACTCAGCAAGTGCTGCCAATTCAAGTGTCTTGCGGCTACTCTTGGCTTGTGGGAGGGTGCTGGGCTGCTGTGCCCCAGTCCTGGTAAAACAAAACCACAAAAGTGATGGAGGAACCAGGGGCAGGAACATTCTAATTTGGAGTAACGTGACTTAGTAGAATGCCTGACTTAGTTACCCTCTGTGTCCAGCCAGTCCACTCTGGAGTCCAGGCCTGGGCAACCCACCAGAGTGGTCACAAGCCATGTGGCTGGTCTGAACCAAAATGTGCTTTCTTTAAATCATACTGGATTTTGAAGACAGCACAAAGAGAAACAGAATAAGACATCTCATTAATATTAATATCTCATTAATATTTCTCTATCAATTACATGTTAGAATAATTTTTAATAATATATAAAAACTGTTTAAAAGCATAAATATATTATGAGTATAGAAATTTAAATTTATGATTACAATTAATTTCATCTGTTTCTATTTACTTTTTAATGTGTCTACTGGAAAAATTTAAATTGTATCTATGGCTCTCCTAACTTCTCTGTCAGAAAGCTGATCTAGATTCCTCTTGCAGTATAGACAGTCTATCTTAGCCTGGGGTAAGGGTCAATGGAGCCGTGCCCAACTCTTGGTTGTTGGGGTGGAGTCACCACACCATCAGCTTGCCCAGAAGCAGCCCATGTGTACAGAGCACCCACAGTGCTGTGTGCTAAGTGCTCTCAATCCAGAGCACCTGCAACGCTGTTAAACACTCTGCATGGTTCACCTATAGTGTTGTGTGACAAGTACCTGCTTCATGGAATACCAGAAGTGCTAGATACCAAGTGCTTGCTGCATAGAGTACCTGAAATGCTGTGTTAAGTGCATTCTGAACAGAACATCTACAGTGCCGTGTGCAAAGTGCTTTCCACAAGGAACAACTCTATGTGTGTCTTCATGTGAGAGACAGGCAAGCCTGGAGACCAAAAACCAGAGAGAGGCACACAGGAGAGAAATGACATACATTGCCTTCTACCTAGCACCCAGCCTCTGAGTTCCGAGATGGCTGTCTCTGCGAACACACCAATGTTTCCTACACTGCCTACATTGCTTTCCATTTTTGCAGTAGATGTTGGTCATAGGAAAATCTAATGACAGAGAATTAAAATCATAGGTGTCTCCTTCCGTCCCTCTGTTCCCAAAATCCCCCAGCAAAGAAACTACTGTCCCCCAATCATCTGGTGCTCCTGGCACTACACACCTGTATTTTTACTGTGTGTGTGCTCATTTGTGTGTGTGCTCACCTGTGTGTGTGAGTTCTCCCTAGAACCTTCCAACAAGTCTTCTTGAGACCCTGGGTCTCTTGATCCCATTCAGCTCCCCATCTTAGCTCTGAACTCAAAGCCTGATGGTTTCCTACTTACCACCCTCTCCTGTGCGCTATGCTGCTTCTCCATTCTCCAGTCTCACCTTGGGAATTCAGCAGGTCTGGATTTCACAATCTCAGCCCCCTTCTGCCTTGGTTTACAGCTTACAGAAGCTGTAAGTCACAGGCAGAAGGACAAGCCAGTGTAAACATGGAGAGCATAGAAAGCCATTGAAGTCGCTGTCTCGAGGAACCAGAGGCAGCTCCACAGGAGTTGCTCAGCACTGAGCTAACATCCTCTGCAGAAGATAACCTGAAAGACCAGTCCACATACAAGGATAAAAGGCAGGGTACAGCAGAGTGCTGGGGGATGGTGAGCCTCAATGATGGCATAAGGCCAAAACCTCCTGACCAAGGGCAAAAGTTATATGTCTACAGGGACCAATATTATGAAGGACAAACGGTATCAACAACTTGGAATGTGTGCCAGGATCCCTGGGCCCACTGTACCCCAAAATATGCTGACCCCACAGGAGTAACCATCCTAGGAGATCTGGATGAAGAAGATAGAGAGGAAGAAGGAGGAGATGGGGAACGGGGTGAGCGCGGAGATCACCACAGGGGGACACAGGTTTCTAGAACATCTTGGAGACTGCCATCTGATGTCATGAGCTGCTGCAGGCCATGACACAAGTACAGAAGATAGCAACTGATAATTCAGATGTCAACCCACCAGATGAATAATTCTCTGATGGAGGAGAACCCTGTTCAAGCAAGGCTTACAGGACTACCCACTCTGGAAACTGTTGCTTCTGTCTGTAATTTCACATGTACAGAAACAGCTATGGTATCTCCCCGATACCTGCACTGTAATGTGCAATCTCATGTTATATGTATATGTAATCTCGTGATTACATCTCAATCTTATGGGCACATATATCTGTGGATGGTCAGGAAGATGACTTCTCGTTAAACTGTATAATTTTGATGTATGGAAAATATACTAGGATACATTTCATAGTTAGATCTATTATTCCACAAGTACTATAAGGCACTTGGCCCCTGTTTTTTGTCATTATTTCAGGCTGACAACAGTATCTTCTCAGCTTCAAGACAAGCTATACACAATTAGTTCATTTATAACCTTATAGAATGTCTCTGTAAATGGATCGTAAATTAAAACTTTACAGATATGAACAAGGACAAAGTCGCAGATGTCTAACCAAGGTTATTAACACAAAGCAACCTAAAATCCTATGCCAGTTTCTCTAGCCAGGCCTGGCTGATAACAGAGACCAGTGGCCACTCCTTATTAAATTCCTTAGCAATTAACACTCTGCACAAACTTCTAACCTTAGTTTATGGTACAAGATTCAGAGCTCAGCTAACTAACTGTTTATGTTTATATCCTGAAACTTATATGGATAACAGAAAAATAACAATTAACCAATTAAAGAAGTCCAGAGAGAAACAGCTTTATATGGGAAAGGTTTCACAGACAGCCAGGGCTATGGAAGGTGGTCTGGCCTTGCAGCCAAAGTTACAAGCTTCCCTCCTTTTGCTCTGGGGTTACACACAGGACAAGAGAATATATTTTAGGTTTAGGACACTTTCAATGCCACTATCTGGGAAAGTGTCAAGCACCACATCTCTGCCTATGTATTGCCATGTTAAATGGCTCTGCTCCTTATCATTTGCTCAAAGGAATGTACTGTGACCCTCAAAGTATAGCTTTTTATTGCTTTTCATTGGAATGATGTATAAAAAAAAAGGCAGAACAAAGAAAGAGGAAGAAGGAATCATGGAGAAAGAATCAGAACTTAGAACTAGAACTTGAGAAAAAAATTAAAATTAGAAGAATAAAGAACATGACCCAAACAGCTCGTATGTGAACTTACTCCATTCCTGGAAAATACCCCTCAGATAGAAAAGTCCTAAGTTAAGTTTCACTACACTGTGGCCTTTTTCTTTGAACCCTATCTGCAGCCTTTGGAGCCAGTATCCAACAGGCTGCATTAATCTGAGACAAAAAAAAAAATTCCCAGTGCTGAGACTGACTATAGCATATAACTATTCTATCTGGTTACATAAATTGCCATCTTCTCAGAGGACAGAAGGCCTTTCTCACTGTATCTCCAAACCCAAAGTCTTAAAATATTTTAAATCTCCTACACAGAGGACCCAAGTTCAGATCCCTAGGACTCCTGTAAAATCTGCATGTGGCAACATACACCAACAATCTCAGCCCTGAGGAAATAAAGGTGTAGACAGGAAAATCCCCAAAGCTTGCCAGCCAGCCAGTCTAGAAAAAGTGGTGAACTCAGGTTCACTGAGAGACCCTATCTCAAAAAATAAGTGAAGAGTGATAGAGACACCTAGTAGGTGTTGACCTCTGACCTACACACACACACACACACACACACAACTGGTGAACACTTTCACACAGGTGAATACACACACTGGGTGAACACACATGGTGAAAACATAGGATGAACATACATGTGAACACACACAGGTGAACACATGAACACAGTGAACATGCACACAGTGAACACATAACTGAGTACACACACACACACACACACACACACACACACACACACACACCACCAAAAGTCATCCATAGAATGTTATAGATGAAAAAGAACACCATAGAAAATGTAAGGCAAAGGATAAAATGAAAAGATTACAACCCACTCATCCAAGTCAAAGACCAGCAGAGTCCCTCAGAAGCTCACGAGGGAGGTGAGTTTGCACAGGCTTACACTGAACTCCTCGACTTTGCTTAGAACAAAAGAAAAGACAGTCTGTTGCTGGGTGTGGTGGCACACAAATATTCCCTGTACTTGAGGGGCTGATGCAGGAGGATTGCTGAAATTTCAAAGTCATATCTGATCACTGATCACCATATCGAGTTCTACGCTAGCCAGGACTACAGAGTGAGATCCTGTCTCAAAACACAAAACAAAACAAAAAAAATGCGATATGTAATAGATATTCTCTATTACAAATACAAAACATATAACTTTTAATGATTTATTTTAATTTTAATTATGTATATGTCTGTGTTTGGTTATGTAAATGTGAATGCAACTGTCAACAGAGACCAGAAGCCTCAGGTCCCCTGGAGCTGAAGTTACAGGCAGTGGTAAGCTACCCAATGCCGATGCTGGGAACCAAACTCAGGCCCTCTACAAGAGCACTATGTGAACCATCTCTTCACACACACACACACACACACACACACACACAAACCCTGTCCCTTTTAGACTAAGACTGACACAGATAAAAGTTGACAAAGTGGGAGTCATGGGCACAGAGGGAAGCATATTCTAAGCCACAGTGGAATTCTACTAATGTTTGGACTTGGGATTCCGTGTCTTGAAGCTCCCATGTTTGACGTCTGCCCATGTGCAAAACGACCTGCACTAAGGAAGCCATCGTGTGATGACAACGTTCTGAGAACAGCGACACATCTTCCCTCGCTCAGAGTCCAAGCAAATACAGGCAAGCTCAGGAGAGACGGCCAGGGGGTCCACAGGGGCACCAGGGGACAGTGAACAACGCCTGGTGTGCACAGCATCCTGAGCTGCTCACTGTCTGAAGGAAGGGTGTGCTCCCAGTGGATGGATGGAGCGCTTCAGAAGGCAGACAGGAAAACACTGACCAATGGCTGACACTGGAGCAAGAACTGGGTGTGAGCGTTTGTGAGAGGGAGGAGGTCATTCCGCCTCTACAGCACTTGAGTTTTACTCTCTGGACACATGTCAGTGACAGCTTGTTAGTTCTGTCTTAATTTCTTTTTTATCTGTGGGAAGACTAGATCAGTGTGGAGATGGATACTAAGCCAACTTTTTACCTGATAATGCAGTTTGTTAATGAAAATGACAAATATAAAAGTAAAAAGCCTATGATTTTTATCCACCTTATTATTTTTTTTTGAAATCGTGTCTCTCACTGGAATTGGTGCTCACAGGTTCATCTAGGTTGACTAGTCAGTGAATCCCAGGGACCCACATGTCAACACTGGCCAGAATACTCTGGGTAGGGATTCATTTATTGAAATTTTGAAATAAAAATTAAAATGAGCTCACATAATGGGTGAGACTTTAGAATTTCTTTGGAGTTCAGTCATGAGGACTGGATGCAGAAACAGCTCACTGACTTCCAGGAGGAATGTAAAGAAACGGCACACACACTACCACTCCCCCACCTACTCCCAGGGCAGACAGTACTAATAGATTGCTGCATTTTACTGCGAGATAGAAACAACCTGAGGTGCTACTGATTCAATCCAGCTAACACACCAACTGGCAGGAAGTCACATGAGGGCAGAGGAAGGACCCCAGAATTAAGCCAAGACAGGCAGTCTTCAGCCACACACTTCCTCTGTATCCCCATCCAGGCCTGGCTAGGGTTTATGTCACCCAGAACTTCAGTTACTTTTCCTGCTGTTAGGATGAAACACCCTAACAAAAACTTCTCAAGGGAGAAAGGGTTTTGGCTCACTGTTTCAGATACCAACGACCATGGCAGGGAAGTCAGGGGAGCAAGAGTTTGAAGCAACCCTTGCATCTACAATCAGGAAGCAGAGAGCAGAGAATGCACACTACTGCTCAGCTCCCTCTCTCCACTTACAAAGTCCAGGAACCTAACTAGGGAATGGTGCTGCCCACAGAGGGCAGGTCTTCCCATTTGATTCCATGTAGTTGATACATTTGATAATGTAATCAAAATAACCCCACACAGACATCCACCGAGGTCCTACTCCAGATAGATTCTGTCAAGTGTCAATTAACCGTAAACACCACACCTAGGATATCACTGCCTATCCCATGCCCATGCCCAGCACAGAGGCAGCCAGTGCTCCATGCCTGTCTTCATGTTGCCTGTGATCACATGCTTGTCTCTAATCAAGCTGTAGTAAGGACCCCAGGCTGCCCTCATCCCTCTACAACTCTGAAAATGCCAAGCAGGTACCACGGAGCACTCCTCGCCCCTCTGCTTTGAAGATGGGAGATTAAATTTAGCTCCTATTCACAGATGTTAAATTCCTGGCCTTTCTCAGAGCAAAGAAATCAACGTGCCTGCGCTCTGAGTTCTCCCCTGGAACAGGACCACTTCCAGCAATTCATTTGACTGACTGTGTCTTCTATTACCATGTAAATTGTTTCAGACTGCAGGAAGAAAAAAAAGTGTTAATCTCCTCTCAGTAAGTCATAAAATAAAGAAATCAATTTCAAGGTCAATTTAGCCTGAATAACACCTGCTGCCCTTCCCCGTCACACGCGGGCTCCTCTGGAACACTACACTGTCGTCTACAGCGTCGAGAAGCAGAAGCAGATGAGAATGCGGGTCTCATGTCAGGTGGGGTCATGCCAGGGGAGAGGCTGACCTCATGGCCCATTCATCCTGAGTGCGAGCTCAGGGTGGACAGGGTTAATGAGACCCAGTAAAGTGACCCTCCGCAGGCCCAGGCAGGGCAGGAGAAGGAGAGCCACAGGGCCACCAGACGGCAGATGACTCCTGGAAAGTTAATCGACCTCTCTGAGCCTTCAAGTCAGCAAGTGTAATTACTGAAGATGCAATGAGGGCCGGATGATTCTGCAGTGCTATGCAAGCCAATCCATTATGGAATCTGTCACATGTTAGCCAGCTCAGGGAACTGTCCCTGACAGCCATGTTTATGTAGCTCTCCATGGTACTGTGTATATGGTGGTGATGTGGTTTGGGTCTCCCGCCCCATGTCATTACAAGCTTGCTTCTCAGAGTGGTGCAGTTAGGTGGTGGTGGAGCCTCTGGGAGGATGTCTTCAGGACACTGGAGGTGCCATCTTGGAAGCTGGTCCTCTAGGGACCATCTGGTAATCTTAGTGGGTCTCACCTCTCTGTCTACTGGTTCTTGAGGTGGTTGGTCACCTGCTCCCACACACATTGCCACCATTCCCACCCATCTGGATGTGCCTTGTGCCATGCCATGGACTTTTCAAACCGCGAGCTCAGAAGGCCTCTCTGTGAAGTAGCTGCCTCCTTGGCTAAGGCTGACCAAGGCTCCTCACCAACAAGTAGCCAAGGGTAGCCATTAAGGAAAAAGGCCCAGGAATCCCAACTGGCTTTGAGCTGTCTGTAAGCTGTATCACACTGAGTGAAGCATCTGTCCTCCATGCTCTGGGCCTCCTCCTCCAGAAGATAGAAACCATGATGTAATCAGTTCTAGAAAGAGACTCTCATCATCATCATCCTCCTCCTCTTCCCCCGTTCCTCCTCCTCTTCCTTTCTGTTTTTGTTTTAATTTGTTTTGCTTTGTTTTGTTTTTGAGACAGGGCCTTGCTTTGTAGTCCAGGCTGGCCTTAACCTACTGATCCTTCTGCCTCAGTCCCATGCTATCTCATCCATCATTATCTTCATTTTGGGAATAGACTGAACTCAGAGAGGTAGAGTGACTTAGTCAAGGTTGCCCAGTATAGAAGGGGCTAGACCTGGTACTCTGCTGTTGGTAGCTGTTCACAGCCACAAGACACTTCCCCGTACCCACAGTGAGGAAGAAAGGTGTGTTTAGGGCACATTGTGCTTCCCCCTTGACCCTTCATGCCAGTGATGAGGCTCACCCAATGGACCAGCAGCTACTCAGGGTGGGTCCACCAAGAGGGGAAAGCATTCTCAGGGCATTTTCTACAGTGAGGTGGCTCTCTCCAGTCCTCTGCACTGTCCCAGTCCTAGTCTCCTCTGACCACTGCCCTAGCTGGGTATGCAACTGGCCTTCCATATCCAAGTGACTCAGGTGTCCACAGGGGACTGCAACAGCCCAAAGCACCCTTGAGATGTCTGTTCTCCCAGAGCCAACTCTGCATTCCCATCCACCTGTCCAAACAGCAGCCTCTCCCACACTACCTGTGACACATCTGTTCCACTTTGACTCTCTATACTAACCCCTAAACTCGGTTCAATGTCACCACAATGGCTTCTGCAAGGTCTCCTCAACTCCACTTTGAGTACTCCACAGTCCAGCTCCACCTCACAGCCAGAGGAGTCATTTCCCTGAACACACTGGCTCCCATCTCTCTCACTAACACACACCACCAGCCCTCTACCCTACAGACTGTTGCTCATGGTTTCCATGGGGATGTGCTGGGGCCTGAAGTCCCCCAATGGTGGACACATGGAGCACACATCTTACAGTACTGACACTGGGGCTTTCCCAGAAGAGGTGCCCAGGGGGGACACTCAGCATTGGTAGGACACTGGCTGTGTCCCTCATTAAGTGAAAGACAAATGTCAGAGGGAAGGCACTCAGCTCTGTGCTGTGATTCCCAGTCAGCTTCTTCAAAGATCCTTAGGTTGAAATTTTAACTCCTGACACCCACTTAAGTGTGAGGTTCTTTGGTATGCTCCCAGACAGTGGTGCATACGGCTATGGCTTCCCCCTAAAAGGACTCCATCCCATTGCTTTCACCCAGCCTGGACCCCCACCCATCTTCTGTTGCCATGGACACGAGTGATCTGCATTTTCTGTAAGAAGTAAGAATCTCCATTTCTGGATACTTGTGCTCAATACGTTTTCCAAGTTTACTGAATTGTGGCATGAGCCAGAACGTCAGCTGTTCTAAGTTCCGTGACTGTCTGTGTAGGTGTATACTTCTGGGCACGTGCGGGTGGGCAAGGGCAAAGGTCAGCCTAAGATGTCATTCCTCAGGGGCCCACCACTTGCTTTCTGAGACAGTCTCCCACTGGGATCTAGGGCTTCCTGGCTAGGTTAGGTTGCCTGGCTAGTGAGCCCCAGGGATCCTCCTGTCTCTATCTCCCCAGAACTGGAATTAGAAGACCTAGTCCCCATTCCTGGCTTTTTGCTAACATGGGTGCTGGAGAATTGGACCCCCAGCTTGCAAGGCAAACACTTACCTGAGTCACTCCCCCCAACCTCTCATTTGTTTTGCCCCCACCATTTTATGTGGGAGTAGGGAGAGCGTGTGTCAAGGTGTATGTGTGGAGATCAGAGGACAACTTCCACCATGTTTATCCTGGAGATCAAACCCAGGTCCTTGGTCCTGGTGGTGAGTATCTTCACCTACAGTCACCTCACCAGGCCTCCATTGTGCTTTGTAGTTGAAAACCTCCCTGAGTGCAACAACCCACCTCTTGTTTATCCCCTGACCTGAGGACAGACTCCTGGGGTGTTTCCAGCCTCTGAGTCTTGTGAATAACATTCATGCCGCAGTTGTCCTAGGGACTCCCTGTCGTCTCTCCTAGGTGTGCAAAGTGGAGACACTGTCACTGTCACCTGTTGTTGGAGGAGTTGTTAGGCTGCAGCCGCAGCTTGCCACCATGCCTGAAGACTGGCCACAGGGACCTGGTTGCCCCACCTTCTCACCCACACTTGCTATGACTTGATTTTCCAGTCTGTTGGTGCCCATGCTGGGCTGTGGATCCCCCTGTGGCTTTCATTTGCCTTTCCCTGGTGACTAAGAAAAGATCCTCCTCCCCTGTTGTGCTGTCTCTAGGCACCTCATGTGCATCTTCTTAGGAGAGACGCCTGTTTGGACCCTTGCCGGCGTCAGCATTGGGCATCTCTGTATTACTGGATGGCGAGAAAGCACCCAGCACATCGTCAACATCTAAGCACAAATCCCTCATCAGAAAGATGGTTTGCTGATCGATAGCTTCTCTGTTGTAGAACACTGTCCTCCAACTATGACAGCTGCTGCCATCTTAATCACGGCAGTTGCAGGCCGCTCTCCTTAAGATCAAGCCTGTACCCATCTGTTAAACAAGGACGAGTAGGAAACCATCCCAGAAGGCTGCTGTGAGGCCTGACAAGTGAATGGTCCAAGACCA
Organism: Peromyscus aztecus; assembly: GCA_902168405.1. Classification (NCBI taxonomy): domain Eukaryota; kingdom Metazoa; phylum Chordata; class Mammalia; order Rodentia; family Cricetidae; genus Peromyscus; species Peromyscus aztecus. The sequence continues at coordinate 37,762 of CABHPQ010170196.1, forward strand.
GCGCCTCACACCCAGGAGTGTTGGTGGGTGACACCATCGACACTGTCACACTCGTTCACTCACAACTGCGGCCCAGAGAGGCTTGAGACACACAGCTTCTCAGGGACAGAGTCTCAATGACTGGTGTGTGTCTTCTTTCCTCTGCACTTGGGGCACACTGAAGATTGTCTCTTCTAGAAAATTCCCCAGCTGTGGCTCACCCGCGATGGAGGGAAGACCAGGAGTTTTAGACCCAGGCAAGCCTGGGTTGTGATCTCAGCTCAGCCCTTGCTTCACTGTGTGATCTCAGGGGGTCCTTTAACCTCTCTGATTGGTCTCCCCACCCTTAATAGTAATCACACATCAGCTCTTCAGTGCACAAGAACCAATGGCGATGCCTGCTGCCATCCAGTGCCATTCGGGTGAAGTGGCACCCTCATTTTGTGAAGCTGCGTCAGGCTCCTCTTTGACTGGATTTGCTCCAGAAGTCTGTGCACACAGACTCCTGGGCCAGGCTCAACCCCACTTCCCATAATACAGCAGGGGGAGGGGCTTCTGATACTCAGGCCATCCTAGGATGAGTATTCCCCATGGCCCAGCTTCTGTAAAATAATTACAGGTTTGAGTGTGGATCTGGTGTTGAACAACTGCAGCCAGAAGCCGCCTTCTGTTTGGAACAGCTGCTGCCTCAACACAGTCCCTGCAGTATGTCTTAGCCGTACACTCACAGACATTCACAAACCCTTTGCTGACACCAGGAACACCCCTTTGCCCCACAGAACCTCCACTTTGTTCCTCACACCCAAACTTCTGACTTGAGCCGCGGGCCTTGCCCACGGCCAGCACCACACTCTCTTCGTCTTCCTCATCCTGCCCCCTTTCCCTGCCATGCACCCCAAATACATGGCCTCTCTTCTTGCTCCTCAGAGCGGCTGTCACTCACCGTGGGAGGCTCTTCTGCCAGCTGAATTCCTCCACGTGCTGCAGGTCAGAGTGTGACGAGCACTGCCTCCTGGAGCCTTCCCGGATGCACTGCTCCTCGGACAAGGAACGGCTGGGACAGCTCTTGCAGCAGTCTGCCTACCAGCCCCGCGATATTTCCTGAAGCTACGGTGATGGATGAGTGTGGGCTGGGTGGTGGTTTGAATAGGAATAGACTCATGTGTGGGACTGCTTGGCCCATAGGGAGTGGCACTATTAGGAGGTCTGGTCTTGTTGGAGGAAGTGTGTCACTGTGGAAGCAGGTTTTGAGGTCTTATAAGCTCAAGTCTGGCCAGTGTGACAGTTTTTCCTTCTGCTGCCTGTGGATCAAGATGTAGAACTCTCAGCTCCTTCTCCAGCACCATGTCTGCCTGCACGCTGTCATGTCCCACCATGATGATAATGGACTAAAACCTCTGAATCTGTAACCACCCTAATTAAATGTTCTCCTTTATAAGAGTTGCTGTGGTCATGGTGTCCCCTCACGGCAATAAAACCCTAGCTAAGACAGGCTGTTTGCACAATTACCAACCGGACAACCATTTCCCAGTGGTCTTGTGTGTCCTGTCCATGTCCCATAAATGCCATGTGATTCTAACCCCCACAGCTAAAACAGAGTTCCCAAGTACAAAGCGTATGTATAGTAAGACAAGTGAATTGTTCCTCCCCATACATGCGGAGTCTGTGTGTCCATTTTCTGGCTTCCATTTTGTTAAGACAGCGCCTAATATAGGCAAGATTGGCTTCAAACTTACTGTAAACCTGAGGTTGACCTTAAAGCCCTGCTCCTTCCAAGTGCTGGAATCACAGCTGTGCACCACCACATCTGGTTTTATGCAGAGCTTTGGACAAAACCCAAGACTTGGGGCATGTTAATCAAGAACTCTCCCAGCTGACCCACATCCTCAGCCTGCCTTGTTGCTGTGCCTTGCCGTGTAGAGCCTGGAACATTCCAAGTCTTTCATCTGAATTGGCATGGCTTTAAAACAGATGTGTATGTTAGCAGGAAACAGGTGAGAGGTTGCCTCTTTGCTGTACCTTCACCCTGTCAAATACAATGTGTCATGGTGTATGGTATATGGCTGTGAATGTGGGTGTTCCATGTATCCAGAAAGACAGATGAACTACTCCAGATCATAGAAGACCTGTCCTGGGCAGGGTATCATATGCCTGTAATTCAAACACGCAGAGGCTGAAGCAGGAAAATCAAAAGAAAGACCCTGTCGTACACACCTCCTTGCGTGCTGGCCTTCTCCCAAGATACTGAGTTAAAGGGAAACTCCCCTGTTGTGGCAGCCTGCCCCAGGAAAGCCTCTAGGCTGTCCTTATCCCCTGTGGACATCACCGATTCAACCCTGACACTGGAGAAAGAGGATTAGCACATGGTTATGACAGACACATACCACCATCTGCTCCACAGCTGCTCAAGGCTCGGATGTCCTCTGGGCCAGTCCCATCAGTGTGTCTTTAATTAAATTTGAGGAGAGGAACCTGCCTACCCACCCCCTGCCTATGTGCAGTGCCAGGGTCTAGGCAAGCTAAGAAAGGTAATGTCAGTCTTCTCCCTAAAGATGCACGGGTGGGGAGCCTAAAGTCACAGGAAGCAGATGGTGACCCCTCTCACCAGAAAAAAAAAAAAGGAAGTATGGAAGGAGCATGGTCAGGAAAAGAAAGCTCACTGCAGGAGTGGCTCTGGCCAACGTGTGCCAAGCTGGTAGCCTGGCACCAGAAACACCCAAGTCTCCCCAGGTGAAGAGGGAGAAGAGCAGACAGCAGCAGGAAGACTGCTCCCAGTCAGTCCACGGGCAGCTCCTCTGCCTGATGGGCACTCACCCACGCCACACAGCACAAGCAAGGCCACCCGGCCACAGATCCTTACATCGCCCAGCAGTCCTAAGCCTGCTCTCAGACCAGAGTGGAATCAATCAACTGGCCAGAGGAACCCAGAGAAGAGAGACAGAGATGTCACCATGATCTGCCTGGTCAGTTCCAACCCAATAAGGGGCTGGTATTCTCCCAATGTGACCATGTGAAAGCCAGGCGAGGCAACTAGGGAGGAAGCAGGCATGAGTCCTG